>LQRL01123127.1:14148-32258 GCA_001703475.1 Hydroides elegans
AGGGTCAGTGCTCTTCACCTGGCGGCGATATACAAACATCTGTAGATTGTGAAGCTATTGATCGATATGGGGGAAAGCAGGTAAGAGGGCTTAGGATTAGTATATAGTGTTTGATTTAAGTTCGGTTTTTGATGTTTGGCCATTTATTAGACACGGCGTCGTGTAAAACGATTCAACCATATGCAGAATCTGAAGCTGTTGGTCGATATGGGGAAGGCAGGTAAGTGGTAGCAGGTTTAAAAAACACTTATCAGGCCTGGCCAAATTGGAAGCGTTTTCTAAACTTGTTCCCCCCCAACCAACTGTGCTTGACCATGTACTCCTTATGAGATACCAAAAACGTGACTTGTTTTATACAGCGTAACGATCGTTTAGGAATCGGCTTGAGTCTCCCAGAAGGAATACATCGGAAGATAGGGTTTGTTTGGGAAACGCCTTCCAACATGGCCAGGCCCTTATGTCTTTCTCCATCATTTAAATTCTTTCAAAAATATTTGTTTGTAATTGTTTGTGAGTTATCAAAACCCCATAGATAGGTGGAACAGAATTATGGAAAAAAATGTAAAAATAATAACGTTCTTGTTCAGATCCTCAGGTACGTGACGATGAGGGAGCGACGCCTTTGCATTATTGCGCTAGAAAGAAACAACAGGACGACAATCAGGTTGGTAAATAAATATCCAAATAACAGCTACAATAAAATAATTCCTTTTCTTACTAGTCTTTTAAAGATTTACTTTCACAATCTATCTTTTTCCGCATTCACGCAAAATTAGCCCTTATTAATGAAACATAGATATGAAAGTTGAAGTCAGGTTGAATTCAATATAAACAATATTAATCCAAGATAGCTTTTCATATTTCAAAGGACAACCTCGTCAAAATCATCCGCCTTCTCGTCGCTGCCCAAGCCGACGTGAACGCACGCGACAACTACCATTCGACACCACTTCATTTCGCAGCCGTACGCGGAAACATCGTTGCTGCCAGGGAGGTCATCAAGTGCAAAGAAATACTCATCAATGTAAGATATTATCTTTAATTGTTTATATATATATTTTGTTTAATATTAATGGATTGATTATTTGACTAAATCATTGCTAATGATAAGTCCATCTTTACTTTTTATTCATGAAGTTGGCAATTTAATTTATGATTGCTTAATTATCTACGTGTCTTACACGTCGTTTGGGCAAATAACGTTACTAGTTTGAAGACCAGCTCTCTCGTAAGTTTCTGACCTAACAAATATATCTATTGTTGAATATAGGACATTATTATGCTTAAGCATGTAATAAATTGTTGGTAACACCACTCGGATAATTTGAGACTTTTAAGACCAAACAAATCCTTAAGATATCTGTTAACATATAAATAAAAGAAGTCCATATTTGTTTCAGGTTAAAGACCAGCTCGGTTGCACCCCGCTCCACGACGCGGCAACCTACGGCCATCGCAACGTAGCCGAACTGCTTCTCAAGAACGGGGCCCGTATTATGCATGTTGACAAGGATATTTGTACGGCCCTGCATTCAGCGTGTTATGAGGGAAATCACGAGATTGTTCAGTTGCTCGTTGATTTTTGCGAAGTGAAGAAACGAAAACATGTAAGACAGCCTCTACCTATTTATTGAATTATGTCATGTATTTGTTAAAGTTAGATAAACTGTTCCACGTTTTGACTTCTTTTTGCTCAATAAAGCATAGGAAATAAAGTTATCTTCAAATAAAAAATCGATAGAACAATTTGTAAAGCATATTCATTATATTCTCAACTCGTATTTGTATATTTATATATGCTGTGATAGCGCCTGTGTACATATCTTTATGAATTTCTCCATACATTAGTTAATCAACAAATATCAACGTGATCCATCTAAATTTTCACAGAGCTTATTTCATCCATCAACAGCGAATTAATTTACCTTTTATTGCTTTTCAGTTCATCAATCTGAAAGACGACGAGGACATTCAGGCGTTGCATTACGCCATCGAAGCGGGTTGCGTCAACAGCGTGCGTATTCTGCTCGAAAATGGAGCTCAAGTGAACGAACCATGTCGCAACAAAACAACAAGTAATACGGCATTTTATTCTGCATTTATTTATATGTATACACTAGATTTTAATGTACGCACTTATAAACCTATAACATTAGTATTGTATTTATATGAAGTTTCAAAGTATTTGACACATCTATATGATCGGTATGCACCAATAAATGGTGCATCAATCCGATCAGGGTTGCCAAAAGTTATTAATGTTATACTAATGAGCCAAACGTTTGATCTGAATATAACACCAATTAATCAATATTTGAGTGACAGTTTACATTTTTAATATGACTAGATCGCTCGCCTATGCATCTTGCTGCCATCGAAGACGAACCTCAAATCGCCACGCTGCTCCAGCAATATGGCGCCCAATTAGCACCACGTGACATCAATTTCGCCACGCCCCTCCACCTGGCGGCCAAACACGAATGCCTTAAGATGATCAAACACCTTTTAAAGGAAATGTGAGTAAATCTATATGACATTATATGTGGTGAACAAGTTCGAGAAAACTGCGTTTGATTAGAAGATCGAGGGACGTGATTGTGTGCTTTTGTGTATAATAGCTTTCCACCAATGTAAGACACTTATGCAATTCAATCAATGTACGAAATTATTTTCCAAAACAGAAATAGTGGATGTTTGGTTTTGTATAAGAATGATATGTTCACCCGATGCAAGGTGCTTTATCCCCGTATCCTTTTGGAAGTCTCGGTATCCGGGGATAGATACGGTTATAGCCACCAAACCCAAAACATCTGTGTCCCCGAACATGGTAACATGTCATCAGGTTCGGGGACACTGTTCTTTTGGGATGGTTACTGTAACCGTATCTGTACCCGGTGACAGAGCCTTCTAAAAGAATATACAGTGTATATCTTTTACAAATATATGATGCACGCATGTGCGTTCAGATCAACCGTATATTGATTTAATATTGCAACAGCAAAACGCCGATCGACCTGGTCGACAAAGATAACTGTACCGCCCTTTTGGCCGCCGCCTCCTCCCCTAATAAAGAAGCAGTCCGTGCGCTTATAGAAGAGGGAGCTAACCTGTTGGCTGTGGACAAACAGGAGCAGAATGCAATACATTTGGCGGCGCTGTGGCAACGACCAAGGGTTATGAAGGTATGTTTCGATTTGAATGGAGTGGGTATCCAATATATATCAATGGCCTCCTCCCCTTAATATGGAAGCAGTACGCGCCCTTATAGAAGAGGGAGCCAACCTGCTGGCGGTCGATAAACAAGAGCAGAACGCGATACATTTGGCGGCACAATGGCAGCGACCAAGGGTCATGAAGGTACATGTATGGTTTTGTATTTGAATTGAGTGTGTATCCAATGTATATATATCAATGGCCTCCTCGCTAAACAAGGAAGCAGTCCGTGCGCTTATAGAAGAGGGAGCCAATTTACTGGCGGTGGACAAACAAGAGCAGAATGCTATACACTTGGCTGCGCAGTGGCAGCGACCTAGGGTCATGAAGGTGGGTTTGGATTTGAATGGAATGTGTATCCAATATATATATATATATATAGCAATGGCCTCCTCACCAAATAACGATGCGGTCCTGTCTTAGTGGAGGAGGGAGCCAACCTGCTTGCTGTGGACAAACAGGAGCAGAATGCAATACATTTGGCGGCACAGTGGCAGCGACCGAGAGTCATGAAGGTTGGTTTGGATTTGAATGGAGTAGGTATACAATGTATATATTTCAATGGCCTCCTTTCCAAATAAGGAAGCGGTTCGTGCATAGGTGGAGGAGGGAGCCAACCTACTGGCGCTCAAAACAGGAGCAGAATGCAATACATTTGGCGGCACAGTGGCAACGACCAAGGGTCATGAAGGTGGGGATGGTTTTATGTCACATACATGGTTTTTGGCATGCTTGTAGTTTTTTCCATTGGCACAATATGTGCCTTTTGTTTAGTTTTCTTTTCTTTTTACATAGGAACTACGCAATTCCGATGTTTTCGACAATGCTTTGCCTCTAGCAGGTGTTATTATCATCTCCCTGTGATTCGGCGTTTGATAAGTTGAAAAGCTTAAGCGACAGATCGAACAGAAATTATGGAAATAGCTACTCAGCATTCGTGAGTAAATCATTTACCCTTGCGATATTGAAACTCTCATGAAGTTTGCTATAGAAATGTAGTTAAAGTGTCTAAAGTTGAATATTTTCTGCAGTACCTGTTGAACCACATCAAAGACACACGAGACGCTCGCTTGGTCAACGCCATGGATCGCTATGGCAACACGCCGCTCCATCTAGCTGCACGCACTGGAGATGTGGATGTACTCAAGGTGATACAACCTTAACACTTTTGTTTTATATGTGCATAAAACTGTTATGGTATAACTTATGTACAATTAAATATTAACACTTATCGCTTAGATGCAAGGTTTATATCTATCTTAACTATTATTAAACATTCTACAACTATAAAGAGATACGGAAATAAGTTTAAACATTAACAAATAACATAACAAGTATTAAAAAGATATAAATAAACCTTTTACCTAAACAAAAACGACTCTTGCATTATTTTTTCTTTTTTCTAGCTTCTACTGAATAACAAGGCCGATATATTCAGTAAAAACGAGGATGAAGAAACTCCAACTATTCTGGCGTCCAAACTGGGACGAAAAGAGTAAGCTTAGTTTTTTTTTGCAAAAGTTGGAGTCATAAACTTGTAAAATAAAATAGCCTGACTGCTTATCGTGTATATAAAAGTAGTAAGGGGTTTTCTTATGAGACATTTATATCAATCAAAAGTTGAAATCTGTGGTGTCCTTTTTAATATTCTCAAAGCTATTAGTATGCCATATATGTGATTCATAATAAATAAACCGGTTTTACAATTTTTAATTGATTCCTTAACTACACATTTCTTTTATAGAGTTATACAGGAAGTATTAAAGCGAAATACCAAAGTCTTGAATGACGAAGACGAATATTCAAACACGGCGCTGCACATCGCTGCGGAGAACGGACACACCGAAGTCGTGAAGCTGCTCTGTGAACATGGTGCCGACAAGCTGAATAGGTATTGGTCTTGATATAACTTTACGAAACTTTTCATCTGGGCACATATGAAACTGTTAAGGGCATGTCGTCGCATAATAAGGTTTAACTTATTTATAAGGACATTGGATGTGGGAAAGACGTTCAAACGACGTCGGGGGAGAAATAACGCCCGGAGAATGTTCAAAATGTTTTGATGGTATCCACAACCAACGATATAAGGACCACCTTGCTTCTCAAATAGGCATTTTTTATGCTTCGGATATAAAATTAGATTTGCCTCTACAGTTATTGACGACTTTTATTTATTTGCACAGAAACATCACATACCGCATTCCCCTCGACCTGGCTGCCATGCGGGGTCACGTCGATATCGTGCAGTACTTTCTAGAAAACGACATGCCGCCAGAGCCAGCTGATAAGGACACAGTAAGTACGATGTATTTCACCACGCCAAGTCAATAATGACTCTAATTTATTATTAAAAAGATAAAGGACACGATGAGCAGATGGAGGTCGTTATAGTTTGTCCAAACGCCGGGGATTTTGGGGACGTCCCGATTAACCCAGACCTCCAGGAAAATAGGGACGACCTCAACCTGGTAAGCACGAATATTGCTTCATATATGGTACATACATGTACATTTGTACATTTAGATGCTAATAGCTATGAATAAACAATATGTATGATCAAGTCACTTGTATTTTACTATAGGAAACCCCATTGCAGTTGGCTTGTAGCAACGGACATGAACGAGTGGTGGAAGTTCTTCTGCAGTTTGGAGCTGATATCTCGAAGAAGACCGAGCATGGCAAATGCTGTTTAACCGTTTCTGTTGAACGGGGTCACAGGTGAATAAAAGTTCCCTAAATAGGACAAAACATAAATGGGTGATCACAAGTTCTTAGCTTTAAATCAATTCGTATGAAATCCAACATTTATAGCAATAAAAAATGGTTTCAACTAACAAAAAATGGACAAGCCCTGGTGAAATTAATAAAATCCTTAAATTGATATTTTATATCATCTTTGATAATACCCCTTCAGAGGCGTGGTAGGGGCCATCTTGCAATCCCCAAAGTGGAAACAAGCTCTGAGTTCGGAGTCGGTGACCAACTGGAAGGAACCCCGACAGACACCGCTGAGACACATTATCAAGAAAATGCCCGGTAAGCATAATGCATTTTAAGCGTATTAGTAAAATTGCTCATTTTGACAAAACATTACATCATCACAAGCGGTAAAAATACCTTTTCGCTTATGAGGTTTGAATACAAATATATGAAAGTGTTCCATATGTCTTTAGAGTAATATTTTGCTATATTGGTCGAGGCCAATAGCCCTTGCAATAAACCGTATCGTATTTTTACGTCGTGCTACATACCGGATAGTAAAGGGTCGTATATATGACGTCATTTTCGAATGTGACGTCGAAAGGACTCCCTTCTTACATTCCACTTCGACGCGACGTCCAAATTTTTACCTCCGCGACGAATGTTCAGAAAACACTCACATATGTCCTAAATATGACGTCTTTCCGTCGCTTCTTGTCCTCTTTATGAGTGGTTTATAATTCATATCAATTAAAGTATTCAATGATTTTCAAATATCTTTCATATCTGTTTTTAGACATGGCGCCACTTGTTCTGGACAAATGCGTGAGTAAAGGTCCAGAGGGAACATCCGAATTGAGCGAATACTTTTACATTGAGTTTAACCTGGAGATGTTGGATGACACTTATACAGACTATAGTGTTAAGCCGTGTTCTATATTTGATGAAGATCTCGCCGAAGGTAAGCTGATCATATTTAAATTTGGAGCTAAGCAAATAAATATATGCTCTATGATTTTTATCACAAATAGGTATTAAACTAAGATCCATATAAGAAAAGTCCAGCATAAGATAGACATCAGGAAAAATAAGTTTAAACTCATTTTGTTATGGCTATGCGCTCACCGGTCACCGCATATAGATAAAGTTTACGCACTTATATACAAATACATTATTTGAAATGAAGGATGTTATAAATTTGATAGACTTTTTAAATTAATAAAATTCGTTTATATACATGCATTTGCTTTATTATAAGATGAACTACTGCCGCCAAAAGAAGCAAGGCCATACAGCAAAGATCTAACCTGGATGAATGAAAACCATCCTCTCATGCTTATGGTAAGTTAAACTTATCATAAAACGCATTTTACATGTTTTATTACAAATCTGGATTTTTATTTTAATCAACTAAAATTACTTTATATAGGTCTGAGTTTGATGAAAATATAAACCTAGGATTTAGGTTAAAAAACAAATGTCAATATAGAATTGATTCTGTTTTTCTTTGTGTTATTTGACACATATGTATGGAAAGATTAAGAATTCCAACTACCATTATTTTGGTAATTGCGATGTAAAATAAGTAAGATGGCTTCATCCTCTGGTAAGACGGCACATTTAATGGTCGACAAACTTTATTTCAGGTGAAAAAGAAACAAGCGCCCTTACTCGAACATCCCTTGGTGCTATCACTGCTTCGTCACAAATGGAGCACGGGACGTTTATTCTACTTCCTGTTTCTACTTTACTATGCCATGTTTCTCACTTTCGTCACGTGTTTCATGGTCGAATCCACACCGCCTTAGTAAGTTTAAGATTATCATTTATCATAGATACCATTTCATTATAGGGTATATTCAAGGTTTTGAATAAAGAGGTATAATTTATATTTAATATATACATGTCGGTATGGGTCATCTGCATGGCGTCGCTTTCGTACGTGGTGTCCCAGGACGGTCCTTATTTAGACCCATAACTATTTTACCTGGCGTCCTTACATTAAATGCATGTCGTTCTTACGTTCAATTTCGACGCGAGGTCGCAACGGCATTCTTTCACAACGAAACTATCGTTAGGAAATTTGTTACAATCATCCGAACGAAAACGTCCTTTTGACGTTGCTGGACCTGACGTGCAGTCGAGTGGGATGTGTGTCTTATCATTTGTGAATTTCATTATCTGTCAAGCAACTCGAAGTTGAACTCTCCCTCTCACAAAAAAAATATCATTATAAATCATTCTTAAACTATTGACCTAAAATATGATGAACTTTCGGATGTTTTATCACAATAATTCTAATGAGTTTACACAATTATGTTGTGCCAATCTAACCGGTTTCCCCGGCGACTTTGGTAATTTTTTGGTAAGTGTTTTTTTTTATATAACTGAGTGTTGGCTTCTATGTCTTACGCTTTCTATGGAATTAATTCAATACATATACTTATTTCGGAATGTTATCAGGATGTTGCTTTCTTTTGTGCTTCTTATAGTGATTAAGCGGTGTTAGATTATATACTTTTTGATGATGACATCTGCTTGAACATTACTTTCTACGGCTTTTAGATGAGAAAATGTCCATAAATACGCAAATTATTAAAAGTAAATGAAGTTATTTTTATTCAAATATAGTTAATGCCACCCTTGTTACCAATATTTTGTTGATTGGAAAAGGAAATGAAAATGGATTTAATATTTCTTGAATAAAACTATTTTCATTCAATGATTAAATCAAACGGTTTTTAGGACAAACAAAAGTGGGAAATGATAAAAAATATTCGATTTCTGATAGATTCAGCAGATATAGAGTTTTATGTTTATGACAGTTAATATAATATTAAATTTTAACACAATATAGTGATAACCAGTTTTCCACATAGCAATAGATTTAACAAAAGTGTTAAGACACAAAACATATCCCTATATGATAATTTACACAATTATTTAATTTTACTTATCTATTTTTCAGTCCACTCGATTACCAAAACAGTAGCCGTTGTGACAAGGACGACACCACATTCATCCACACGTCACGGATATTTGTCTATGTTCTTGCCTCATTCGGAATCATCATCGAAGTAAGATGTAAAAAATATTCTAATATAGGAATCTATATACGTTTTATTTTACGTTTACATTTTAGTTTTATTTACAGAAGTCAAGTTTAGAATCATATCATATTCATAAAAATATTCCTGCGACTAATTATAACCTTATTCATAAAATTTTTGAATGTCTTTCTTGAAAAGGAAATTATATGATTATCAAGATGCAAACTTGAGACTTTTAAAAGATGTAATTTGTTTGATTATAGGTCTTTCAAATCATATCAACCTCCTGGCTATACTTCAAAGAATTCGTCAATTTTCTTGACTGGTTCTGTTACGTGAGCGCAATCATTATCGTATCGGGCAGTAGGGAATGCAGAGAGGTAGGTAAAGCTATTAATATACAAACAATAGTTTTCACTCGTCTGATTTTCCGTTTGATTGATGCCTATAAATCTTATTCGATATATTGTGTAGAGTATCCCCATGAAGGTACAATGACGAATTCTTGTAAATTAAGTATGTAAGGATTCACAAGCGGCGTAAGAGGGATTGGCGAGTCTCCATTTGCTTATATATTGTCAAAAAACATTGCGCCCATCGAAAGTTTTCTGGATCCGCCCTTCGATCCATGATTTATCAAGATAGTTTCTTCTTTTAATTTGTAATATAATTTCATTGTATGCATTTATAATTTACAGCCCTGGCAGTGGCAACTAGGCGCCTTCACCGTCCTGGGCGTCTGGCTCAACTTCCTATTGTTCTTCCGCCGTTTTCCCGCGCTCGGCATCTACGTTGTTATGGTGACGGAAATAGTGCGCACGTTTACAAGGGTCTTTGTCATATTCTTCCTGTTTATCATTGCGTTTGGATTGAGTTTCCATATGCTGCTACAGAATCAGGTAATTCAATGTGTAATTATAAAACGTGCATTTCAAATATAGATATATGGATGTGAATATACATGTATGTTTACCCAATGAGCTCAATATGCTAAAACTAGCTTCGATCAAATAAGTTTTTTTCTTAGTTTAAACAATCTTAATTGATATAACACAATATTTCCAAGTTTTTGTATAATACATAGCCGCTATCGTATTGAGAAAAGTTTCATATATGACATTTTCTCTGATACGCATTTCGTCTTTCTTCAATATGCATCCTTACATAATCTTGTTTCATTCCCCTAACAGCAACCTTATGCCAACGTCTGGGACTCCATCATCAAGTCCTGGGTGATGATGATCGGTGAACTCGAATACACAAACATGTTCTTTGGAAATGGCGATTACTCTGATCCATACTATAGAGAAACCACGTATGCCGTGTATGTGATATTTCTGATGCTCATGTGTATCATATTGAGTAATTTGCTGGTCGGTCTGGCGGTCGATGATGTCAATCAACTGAGGTTGGACGCGAGTAGGGTCAAGCTCAGGATGCAGGTTGGTATAATTATTATTGTTCCGATATCTTGTGTAAAAGATCTTAGTTTTTTCTCGAAAATTGCATTTCGGATGTTTGTGAGGTTCCGTGATTTGTATTTAAGACCCATTTAAAAAAGCCACGTTCTAAGAAAAGCTTATTTACGCTGACGCATCCAGAGTTAACGCTCATCATCATTATGTTTTTGGGTCACGGACTAAAGCGATATTGATTTGAATACCGATGTTTTTTCGAAAGGCATAGAGTGGGTTGTCGCACCCTTCTCAAAGCGGAATTTGTATCATCGAATTCCTAACGCAACATTCATCCTCCACTATTTTGCGAGTATTAGATATAGAGCGGTCAACGCCAATATTTGATCTGACTTGACCAAATATTCTACCTGATCTTTTCACATAGATCGACCTTGCCCTCGACGTCGAGATGGCCCTTCCAGAGCCCTTCCGTCGCTTCTTCGAGTGCAACAAGCGTCGCGTCCGGATCTATCCCAATGCTTACGAAGGCTTCATGGCGCGAATGTCGCAGAAAATGACCACGATGATCGAGGGGCCGCTCTTGTGTGAGAAGACCATTATAGAAGCGGTCAAAGGCTTGGTAAGTATGAAAGTATAGTTATGTATAAAGTAACAAGCGTTGCGTTTGAATATATCCGACCTTAGAGGGATTTATGGCAAGGCTGTCACAGAAAATGACCACGATGATCGAGGGGCCGCTGTTGTGTGAGAAGACGATTATAGAAGCGGTCAAAGGATTGGTATGTATAAACATTTTTGATAGGCTTAAGAGCCTATGGTAAAGAGTCAAATGTATATTGCTTTCGTTAGTTAAGGTTGATCGCAATTTCATTTTTTTTGTTTAGCCTTCTCGTGGTGAACTTTTAATAATGTTGATCATACCAGTGAGTTGAAACAGATTCTCATTGGATGGATAAGATTTGTTTTCAATTTAATATCTATTGATGAAGCTAAAGGTTTGAAACATAAAGTTGCAGTATTTAATATTCTTATTATTCTTAGATAATGATCAAGTAGGAATATGATTTTACTATAACAATAAATTCAAATATATCTTTTGCATAACATATTTCAAACCAAATTTACAGGAAGAAGAGAAACTGCCAACCCTACAAAAAGTGCAAGAACGCCTAACCAGGCGCATCACAGACAACCAAGAACAAATCACCCAAGTGCGTCAACAGTTAGATCGCATGGAGCTCATGTTGTTCCATTTGTGTGGAGGGAAACCGAGGCCTGGACTGATGACAAAAAGATCGACGTTGAATCGGCTGCTGAAACTGAAACCGGTGTCGGAGAAGAGCGATGATGACGATGAGACGAAAGCATAATGATATAAATGGGGAATGGATTTAAAAACTTGTTTTTTTTTTACATAAAAGGAAGGAAGGACATTGTCAAAAGTTTATTGTTTGAGTATAAAACTGCTAAAACATCGAGATAACATTAGAAACGATAGTTGTGATTTTTTACGGATTTTATGTGAGAAATCGCAAGGAGCGACAGGATGTATGTCCGCCCAAGAAAGAGTGAAAATTGCCACTTGCTATCTTGAAATGTTCTATTCGATCGGGGCCTTAAATATTCTGCATTATAAGTATTTTATATGGCTTATGATCAATTACTTTAGGCTGTCCATATTTTTAAAATGTTTGTATATGCTTCATACTTATGTTTAGGGTGATTTAAGCAGCCTGTGATATGCAAAAACTGTGAATTAAACTGTGAATTATGTATATTAATTTTCAATTCATGCCGTCCAAATGAAGCGTGTCTAGTCAATGATTTATGAATTATATGATTTTGTAATAATCTAAAACTCTATATTGTTTTGTTTGTGTCTTAAGTGTGGAAGAGTAGCAGTGTATCATATTTTGTTTCACTCTTTAGACTGAACGTCATGGGTTTGTCCCAACTTTCGTTTGAACTGATTTAAATGTTGACTGAATAGAAATATATCTGCCAAAATAGTTCTGTGATAAAGATTCAATGTATATTGGTGATATTATTAAATTTTATCAATATTTTTTATGAAAAAAAATATATGTGTCACTGATTATAAATGCTATACATGTAATTTGAAATAAAAAAATGAAGGCAACTCCTATACTATAATGTTATTTCGAAATTTAATGTATATCAATTGTGATATACTATGTCGGAAAGTATTGTTATGTATAACATCAGTACATGAAACTATAAAATTCAAGTGACAACATGACATCATAGATAAGTAGATTTATCATTAAAATCCATCATTTGAATACTTTGATGTGTCTAAGCCATTCACTATGGATTTGTTTTTATCACAGCATCCTTATTGTATGGTTTGCCTGTATTTAATAAGCATATAAATCCTATTATATGCATCGAATTTGTCACACACTTCGATTTTGTTCCGAACTGCTCAATTTATATATAACCGGTATGCAAAACAAAATCGAATCTCAAAGTTTATTGCTGCCAGCAGTCGTCGGTGAGGAAGTTGGTGAGTGCTCTGTAGAGATGACGCGCGGCCTTGTCACCGGCAATGTTATGGTTCTCATCCGGGTACATCTAAAGATAGAAAAAAAATCGTAATGATATGTGGCATATGATAAGTTATCTAAGCACTTAAAACTAATTGCGATCGGATCACTGACCTGTAGAATATAAAGATAATTTGCCAAATCTGTCGGAAGACGCACCTTTAAGGTTAAATATAGGTTTCAGGACAATTAAAAATACAATGGGAGAAAATATTCATTATATCGTAATTAAAATGATTAAATCAAGCAGGAATTTGTTAATTAGACAAAATGTCCCTTTGTTTATGTTTATGGAATCATGGAACTAACAAGTTATCTATCAAACAATATTTATGCAATGAGACATATCAAAATGCAACTTACAAGTTGCCTGAACTGGAATTCTTCCTGGATAAGCGCCTGAACCAGTTGAGTCATGTGCATGAAGTGGACGTTATCTGCAAATAAAAAGGGAGCCAAGATTAAATTAAGACCTCATTAAAAAATTATCAAACACTATTTCTAAATTCAAAAGAACGAATTCTCTCTTTTTGATATCCTTGTTTTTATGAATTATGAAATCAGATAATTTTTTAAATGGTTTTTATAAGTTTATCTTTTCTATAGTTGATAAATGCGTTTTTACCATCAGCAGTGCCATGACCAATTAGGAAATCTTTGCCAGCGAAACGGGCTGCGTCAGCCATGATGTCGGTATTCTAAAAATAAGATTATCTAGCATAAAATTTGATCAGTGTAAAAATAATGATTTAAGATAGATAAACCAAATAATGGAGTTTGAAAATGTTACTTAGGTTACATAAAAAACAATTTTGTGAAAATCTTTTGCAAAACATAACATTTTCACATTTTTTTTCTTACAAAAAAATATAAAACAGTAATTTTGTTGGCTATGTTTTCGATAAAATCTAATAATTCCTACATTATATCCAGCTTCATTATCAGTTGGGAGATCAAAGGCGAGGTATCGCTCCGTGTATGCACTGTCTGAAATAACATTTCGATAAATTTTCGATAATTCAAAATATTTAGTCAAACAGGGACTGTGACATTCGATTGCACCACATAAAGGGAATGCATAGAAATTATGTTTTATCAGAGCTATTATATATGTTGATGAACTCACTCAATTATTTTATCTAAAAGATAGTTATAAAAAGTAATTTGGAAAATGCAACTTACCATAGTAACGTTTGCAGGACACAGGTGCGATGGAGATGCCGCATTGGAATTCCTCATCTCCACTCATGGCCAGGGTCTTGGCTGTTACAAAGCCACCATAAGACTGTTTATAGAAATAAATAAAAATACATATATTAAGTTTATGAACTCATATAAACATGGCTAAGAGAAACACGAAGGTATGATTGTATAGCCATATTTTATCATAAACATATAATTGCAGGTGTTAATATCATCAAGAAAAAGATCTTACCCATCCGAACATGGCCAGTTTGTCAGTTGGGTCGAAATAGCTTTGGCTACGGAAATATCTGAAATTGAAAAGTACATACACGATGTAATCAAAGCCTTTATTTTGGTGAATATGATTATATAATTGTAACAATGAAGAAAGAGCCATAAATATATTTAGAATCCAAACTAAACTACAATAGCTAAAAGCGACCTCTTAAAAACAAAAAAATGTAAACCCACCGTCCAGCCTCTAGTTGATCCTCGATCTCCACGAAACCCAACTTCCGGTACATCAAAAAGCGGAAGTTGTCACTTCTCATCGTAGTACCACGTGCATCGACCGAAGCAACCACCGTGTTATGCTCGGTGCTCTTCATGTACATCAGCCAGTTGTTTGTGTTCGAACCGATGGGAAAGGTCTTGTAGACTTTCTGGCTGTTGGGGCCAGCATAGCTAAAAACAAAAGCAATAAATTAAATAAATTTTGTTGATTGCTTTTAAGATACAAGGAACGACAGTGTTGTGTTCGGTGCTCTTCATGTACATGAGCCAGTTGTTGGTGTTTGAGCCTATCGGGAATGTCTTGTAGACTTTCTGGCTGTTGGGACCGGCGTAGCTGAAAATATGATTGTATAAATAGGATTTAATATAAACATTAAGGTAGTAGTAATTTCGTGATATTTTGCGACAGCGAAACGGATCCAGGCGAAACATATTATTAACTTTTATTCATTGATACACACATGTATTTTCATCTTTTGCAAGCATATGATCGTAATGGTGCGCTTTGTTAAACCGCAGATGTATGAAAGAGACAGATTCCTATACTATTTCGAATTAAAAATAAACTGATGAATTAACAGTATTGCTAAAGTAATGCTACCTAGTACCTATGTTTTAAACGTATCTACTTACGGATAGAGCAGAATCTTGTAGGTTTTTGTGATATCGAAATCGAATGGATAGAAAACTTCAGCTCTTGCCACTGAAACAATAAAACATTTCCTTATTGTATATTATATGAATCAATTTTTAGAACAACGCAATATGCTTAGGAAGTCAGACATTTGAAACGCTTCCTCTTATAACCCCCATTCTAATCTATTATTATATCATATCAAACATGCAAATGTGAATTGCGTATGAGTTTTACAAATACAATATTGATTTTTTTCTAAGATAATGAAAATGAACGCACTGTATCCATCGGTGACTGGGAACTCAATGAAGTCACGTGTTGGCAGCTGTTTGACCGAGAGGCGAGCGCGAACATCAGCGTTGTCTTCCAGGAGCTCGTCTGCAAAGGGACAATATTAAATAATAGAATATAACAACAAAGATAAACATTAGCCTTTGTATTAATCGTATGGGTAAGAAACGTACACTAATTGCATTTTTGAAAATTTATTTTGACCCACAATTTCGAGCATACCTATTGAAATTATTATTTTCTATGTAAAACATACTAAGTATTACCGCTTTTATCACAGTGAATGAACTGGTTTTGGTTAACACGAACCTCTTTAATAAGCTCGTTATGCTATACATGTAAATTCATATATATATATAAGCCAATTTAAATGTAGGATATAATGCCATAATAAAAATATCGTAATCTTACTGGTTTGATTATCGATGCTCTTCAGCCTGTACGACGGCACGTCGGGTCCTCGGCAGCTCTCCACGTAGTAGTTTCCGGTCTCGCCGAACGAGGCACCGATGTAGCGACAGGTGTCGGGGAAGTTGCATGTCAGGCAGATGGGCTCGGGTTCTGCGGCGTCCTGAGTACCAGCCCTGAATAATATAGAATAATATCAATATAACTATATAATAATTGTATAAACTATAATCAATGAAGGATGCCGTGAATTGATTACATGGTTGAAGTTGTAGTTATCATAAAATTCACTCTTATTATATGATGTTTGGTTGGTTAAATCGTGATTTCGTATCGGGGTTTCTCGTGTTGTATTTTTATTTATAAATAACCACTCAAATTTACTTAACAAGTTTTAAATACTATATTTATTCTTTATTGAAAATCCATGATTTCAGAACCCATCAATTATATATTTTCTGTGAGGCCATCAACTTCGAAAATACATGATGATTAATTTAGCATACCTGTAAATGTGTCGTTCAGTTGGGTCAAAGTTTGTTGAGATGTAATACACATAATGGTTAACTGGATCGTATCCAGCGATAGAGGCAACGGTCATCTCTCCAGACTGAACAAAGCTGATGGTTCCCTCAGCATTATCCTTTAAAGTATATTGGCATAAATACAACGGTCGGTAACACAACCTTCACATTCTATAATTGACATTTTGTTTAAAAAAAGTCATTACCCACAAAAAAAACTATCAAAAGCTCATGCTAACGCCTTCATATTTGTATTTGATATTAACCAAATTCATTTGAAGATACATGTATGTTGTTTTATTTTTTTTTTCAAATTTATTTTTAAAAAATCGTTATTTCACAAAATACATTTTATAGACACGATATACCTTCGAAATTAATTATATATATATATTATTTAATATTCTCTATCAATACTTACATTTTATAATTCTATATCAAAATACAACAATGCATCATATTGACTCACAGGGGCAGTTACAAGAGCCACGTGGGGCCAGGAATCGTCTCCGATTGGCTCGGACAGGATAGTCCAGTACGCTGCCTCACCAGGAATGAACCACGGTTTGGTCGCAGGCTAATACGTGATAAACATAAGACCTTAAATAGTTATGATAGTTCACACAAATACTGCAAACATATTCCGGTATATGCTAATTTTATTACACCATTCACAATGAATTAACATTGAATAAGTATATGTATTTTTTATGAACACGAACTGCCGAACATAGGTATGATAGATCTATGTTCATAAAACGATTAAGATGATATCTTGATATGTTAGATAGTTTGAGTACATTATGGCTTACCGAATCGATCCAGCCTCCCTGCACTTCAAATTCGAGATTCTGAAATACAATAAAACGAATCATTGAAGCACATTTATACGGGTGAGTGTAATTGGTTTTTATAAATTTATATGTTCAACTATATTACAGTTATAATTCAGAATGATGGAAATGCGGACATTGAATAACCTTATTTTGAACCTTTGCATGTAAAGAGGATTCACATCGCACTTTTCTGAATCGGTATGCAACAATATGTTAAATGCATTCATGAGATCTTTGTATGTTCCCTTTATATTTGTCTATTCAAATAGTCCCTTTAATATAACGATTAAAAAATCAAATTCAAGATGTCGCTAACCTGCACTCCTTCGGCGGTATCCGGGTTGTAGAGCATGTAGATGGTCTCGTTCTGGGCTCTGTTGGTCCAGGCCACGAATACACGGTTGTCATCGCTCCATGATACACGTGTGTAGTAATGGTCACTGCGAAATAAATAAATTTATTATAATGATTGCATGCAGTATCTATAGGCAGAATCAAGCATAAGTGTCTACAACATTTATTGTCAAATTGAAAATGGGTTTGGGTTCATGGATTATAAATGCTTTGATTCATTTGCAAAACAAAATATCATTTTCAGTCTCATGTAATTGGAAACTCATAAAATCATATTCCTCCGAAACGGACACATTATGACCTCGCGTACAAACCTACATTACTCTCACCAACTTAATGACTTATATTTGGTACCCGGACAAACCCCCCATGACACCCCCCCTGTTTTGGTAGGGCAATCCCCCCTCAATG
>LQRL01123127.1:32976-46233 GCA_001703475.1 Hydroides elegans
AAAAAAGCAAAAATCGATATGCTTACTCATTTGCGAATTTGGCAGGTGGTAGCAGCTGCAGCTGAGTGGTGACGTCACTGGTGCTGAGAACATAGAGCGACACTTGGGTCAGGGCGCCCAGGGTGCCGTCAGTTGTGTCTCCGGCCTGTGAAGGAAATGTTCATTTTTAACAAAGATCTATATGAGATAAATGATCAGGAAATATGATAAGATATAGATAAGATACATATTTAAAAGTCCTAAGAGAACTGTTTTAGTTTGATTTTATTGTTGTTTTTAGTGGATGAATCAATCCAAAACTGAATAAAATCATAGCTAGTTTAATCAATGAAATAATTTAAGATATAGTCACTATGATGTTATATTCCTTCTCTTCTTAATAAATGATTTTCATATAATTTTGATTCGATAGATTTTTCAAATAATCTGGACGTTTTCATAATCTCCAAGTTGTTATTGAATACACAACTAAATGTATGTAAGAAGATCCTATTTACGACTCATCTCCGAAAGGTATAACACTACATGTCGAACACCTAAAACGACAAGTACTTCTCCACCTACCTTGGGATACGCAATGCTCTTGACTTTACCATACACGTCCTCCTTGGCTCCGTATTCGGGCCACGATTGAAGCGGCACTTCGGTGTCGTTGTATTTAACGTAAGCGATGTAGGCATCATCATCGGAGAAGAAATGGCCGACAGAAGAACCAACCACGTCCTCTATAAATGAACAAATATAATTTTGATTAGAAAATAGATTGATGCGGAACTGTTATGGTGTTGTATTTAACATACGCATACGACATACTCTGTCGATGTATGCATCATCGACAGAGAAGAAATGGCCAACGGATGAGCCGACAACGTCCTCTGTATAAAAAGAAAAATATTGATTGAATTTATTAACCTGATTGAATTTATTATCGATAGGTGTCCCTTATGTTTAATTTACCTCGGTTTCTTTTTCTGGTTAAACCTAACATAAGAAAAAAGGAGTCGACATCAGAAGAGAAGAGCACCTCACGAGCTGTTCCCCAAAAAAGCTGTTCACCACCAATTTTCAGCTGGCTTGGAAATTTTGAGAAAATTCATTCTAGCTTGGAGATTTGAGCAGTTTGAGGAACACCTTTTTGATTAATTTCCTAATTTTTACAATAAATAGTGAGAATAATTATTTCGAAAGTAATTAAACTTGTTTGCAGTTATCTATTAAACTGTGAATTACAAGATATAATACATAAATTGGTTAAATGCAACATTTCAATTTTCGCAAAAGGTGTTCCTTTTTTGTTCCAAGCTGGCTAGAAAAGGAGAAACAGCCCAGCTGGCTTGGAAAAAAGGAACAGCTTTTTGCAAAATTTAAGTGCTCAAAAACCATTTTTATGTTGTTTTTCGTAATTGTTATGTTGTTTTAAATAGTTTTTACAACTTTTTGAAAAATATGTCGTGGGGTGCCCTTCAGAAGAGAAATGACCGAACAGAAGAACCGAACAGGTCATCTGTATTAAGGAAAATATTTTGCGTACTTCATTACTAGAGAATAATTGGTAGTTTCTGTATACACAACATTGAACTGTCCTCGATGACTAAAGATCAAACGAACAATTATCAATAGTTAGGCGATATTAGAACGACGTCCGTTTTTGGTCGAGTATAAACGTTATCCGTTAAGGTCGTTATCGGTGAAGCTTTTCCTAACATTTCCTGACGTATCAAAGTACAGTATCAAATTACAGTATCGACAGCTACATACAACACAAATGGACAAAAAACGTGATCCATCCAGCCAATTAATATATAGATACCCACCTTCGTACATCCAGTCGGGGATGCCATTGAAGATATAAGGGTCATTTCCGGTTGTTGTGACCTGTTGCGATTCGTCGACCACACTAGCTTGGTAGTACAGGTTGTTTCCAGATACAAACGACTGTTAAAGGTGAAAATATATGTTACATATCTAACTATGCGCAACTAATTGAACTTCATATCAAAATCGGATTTAGAAACGCTTTTTATTAGAATCCTTGTTTAATTGATAAAAATTAGTTCAATGCATTGCAAAATTCAGTCTAGCAAATTGTTAAAGATTATTACTGCACTATGGTTTATTTCCCTAACATACCTGTGCCTTAATTTCTTCTTAGTTATTTTCAGAAATAAAATAGTAAAATGCAATCCATTTTTAAATGACCATAGCATAGCCGTCAACGCAACTTACCAAAGTGTTTCCACTGCTGCCCCAACGTGCGTATTGCAGTGTCTGTCCTTCAAGCACTTCGTCGTTGGGGAACATGATTAAGCTATAATACGAAAATGTACAAATTATGTTAATCGATGAAGATGCATTCGATCGAATTTGTTAATTTGTTGCTGTTTAAAATAGAAAAATTCTAATGATTATTCGACAATTCTAAATTGGTCTAAATGGACCAAGATTCAGACATTCATCTGTTCTAAATAAGTGCGTGTTTCACATAGAACATTCTGTATCTTTAGCTTTCTCACATTAACAAACATGGTACATAAAATAATACCTGTCATCCTCGGGCGCATTGACGTCATGGATGACGTATGTGGCGGTCCAAGAATGACGCCACACCTGCTGGCGGTTGTATGCGATTAGGACGTATTGGAGGTCGGGCGAGACGAAGTAGGTTCCAGTGTTTAGGGCGTCCTTACAAAAAATAAAAATAAAATAAAAAGTTTAGAAAATCATTGTATTAGCGTTCTTAATTAACAAAAGCAGGCGCACTGCAGGCCAGGCGAGTCGAAGCATAAGACGGATTAATTGATTAAAGAGAGAACACTTATGGCTATATGTCTCAAAGTACGCATATAAGGATTAACATTTTGCATTAAACATGACGTGTGCGTTATAAGATAACATTAACACAAATATTATATGCATCCCATACGCATGAAAACGAGTAGATGAAATAATAGATAATATAGAGTCTAGTTAAATATAATTGAAATTATCACGTATAATTATGTTTCATCTCAACAAAGGGTGGACCTGTACAAACGCCTCTGAAATATATCTGACAATATCAAGTGGTCATGTAACATTTATATAGTACTTACAAGGGTTGTGTTTCTAAGCAACAATGTCTTCACTCCCGTGGCAGCATCCCATGAATAAACGTTCCTGTCGACGTTGTCACGGTAGGTGAATACATCCCCACCTGAAATGATAAAGAGGTTGAAGATGTAGATGAACGAAAACTGTTATTTGATATTTTTGAAAGTACTCATAAACTCAGTTTTCTTATATTCTGTAAGTAGCAACCATAACCGGTTAGAAATGTATTCACATCACATCGAATGGACATTATGTATGTTTTATGAGAAAAAAGGTTCTCAGCTGAAATAATGATGTTGTTCTTAAAAGAATGGGATTATATAAAATCCTGACATATTCAAAATATTTTTAAGGAACAAATGCAGGTTTTTTTCCAGGTTGGTAACAGTTTTCGCCCGTTCAAAACCTAAAATGCACAGTGACTTTGTTCATGTTACCATTTTTTTTAATCGAAAAGACCATATTACCCATACGTTAACTTAGCAATGGTGACATTTATACCAAATAACTCTATATATGTCCTTTAATACGACACTCGTTTTAACACTCCTTGTAATAAATCATGCAATGTTTTGCCTTGATAATTGCATCTTCAGGCAGAGATATTAAGTTGTATAAGTGTCCCTCATAATCACTTATCACTTATATGGATAACTTATGCAATATGAACATGCTAAAGTATATGCAGTTTATTACAGTTGACCTTATCTTGTTGTATACAATGTATATTCTACCTTTGCAAAATCGTTGTACCATATTGGTTATACTTAATATATTTATTTACCACACAGTTTTATTTCAATATAGAACAAAATGTGAAGCATATTAATTATATTTAATGATATTTATGAAATTAGCAAGATTAAAAAAAAGAAAAAAAAAGCGAAATATTTGTTAAGCGATAGACACCAGTCCACACCACACCGCCGTTCCACGAATTTCGGGAAACTTGTTTTAAAACTAACATAAACAACCCGGTTTCTGTTTTTTCGTAACAATTTCACACCTTTAAACATTTAAAATGTCATTTTTTACAAAGTTATCTTAATGTTTCGAGTACAATAAATAATCCATTAACAACACTATACTCACTCATCCATGTCGTATCCACGCCCTTTGGTCTCAGTGCCGGATCAAAGATATCATCAAAATCGAATGATTCGTTCTGCATTTTGCGATCTGCATCCATCACAATGGGTTTGCCGGCGTCGAAAGCTGGACGCCGCGGAACGCTCTTGTGTACCTGGGCCTTGGGGTCGTCGTGATGTTTGTAATGAACCTGCTGGGAATAAGGTTGACAATGTTTAAAGATCTAAAAAAAGATACATGCATATATACATATGCAAACACATTTACCAATATTCAATCATTGACCGTTGCTTTTGCTATGGTTATACATATAAATGATCCGTTATTTAATTCGCAACCAAAAAGGCATTGCTTTTGACGTACTAAGAAGTTGAATTTAAAAAGTTGAAAAGTTAAAAGAACATACGGCGTTTCGTTTGTGATGTGTGTCCGCGTGTACATCGCGCCGATAGACCTCGTGTGGAGGGATATCGGCGTCACCAGCAGGCTCAGTGGTGTACGAGCCTAATTCAGCGTCGGCAACTGTAATATTAAATGAATAAAGTGAAATTAAATAAGAAAGTTTGATTAAAGCGTTGCAAGTGTGTAAATTTAGGTGTGTATGGGTGCGAAAAGAGAAAATGTATTAATCGCTTTATAAAGTACGCTGATATAGTATATATGTAAAAGCTATCGCAATGCCATTTTTAGACAAAACTTTGATAAACAACACTATGCGATTCGAATATGACTTGTTACACAATTGAATGACATAAAAAACATATAAAGAGACTCCTCATTTCAATTGGTAATGAGCAATCAGGTTTCCTCGCACAAAATTGCTTGTTTTCATTATTAGCTAATCATTAACTCCTTGTAATCAAAATAATTAAAATTCAATGTATCAACAATTTGAAAAGCTTATTCGACACCAAACAACAAATTAGACGAAAAGAAATCATATGTAAAAAATACATGTACATGTACTAGCATCTTAAACTTACCTGCATACGCGGGCTGTTCCATCCCCTCCTCTCCTCCACTACAGGGCTGCGTCGAAAACACCATGCGTCCTGTGCTCCATCCTAGCATCATGGCTGCAATAAGCAACAACGCAATACTCATTCCCGTCAGTAATCCCGCCCTGCGACTAGACGCACGTGACGTCATTGCGATAGGGCGTGACGTCATGGGTGTCTCCAAGGGAACGTAGACGTGCTTTGGCGACATCATTGTGGCGGAAGGCTTGGATTGTGTTAGTCTGGCCTTCGTCATGATTGCAAATGAAATGTGAAGGTTTGTCGATTGGGTAAAGGTTTTTAAGCGAAGATAAGTATCTAGGCAAGTAAAGTAAAGGACACTCCAAAGTTTACCGTGTCATTGACGTGTAATATTGTTTTGTAACATAATGCTCGTTTTATTAAAAATGTATGCATTGAATCAGAATAAAACAACTTAATGCCTTTTCTACTTGAAACTAGTATAGTGGTAAAGTTTGTGAATAATTTGAATTACTAACCAAATGTTAATTTGTTCATGAAATTACATATTCAACTTATCATTATACCAACTGTACTACACTAGTCGCCGATACTTGATTGTACTTTAAGATAAAACATATAGGATGTTATGTATCACAAATCCTGTATTTGGTTGATTTTGTTAGATAACATAAGTGTTCACGTTTGATATTAAAGACGCATGCAATAATCTTAATATGTGATTTGTGTACCTCTTGTGCTTTATTTATTGTACAAAGCAATATATCACTGTAAATCACAGTCTTAGTTCTTTGTTACACTGAAATAAAAGAAGAAGGTTGGTTAGGCTGCGTGTGTTCACGTCAACCTTGTTATAAAACATTAGGCCAAAAAAAAGTTTCGTGAAAAAAACGGCTTCTTTTGCGTCAATGTAACCGCAGCCTTATTGTAAATCTAATTATTATTGATATACTTTTCTACTCGAAATCAGGT
The DNA here is from genome assembly GCA_001703475.1 of Hydroides elegans. Taxonomy (NCBI): domain Eukaryota; kingdom Metazoa; phylum Annelida; class Polychaeta; order Sabellida; family Serpulidae; genus Hydroides; species Hydroides elegans. Next base: position 39,108 of record LQRL01123127.1, read on the forward strand.
CTGAGTTTATTTTAAAGAAACGCTAAAAGAAACTTAACGGCAAAAAGAAATAACACCATTAAAAAAAACATTTTGATAGTATTTTATTTACATGGACAAAACGTCAAAGACAAGTCATGGACACAAAATAGAAAATTTAAAACAAACAAATCATAATTGGTTTAAAAAAGACTGTTTCAGCGCACATTTATAATAGAGTTCATTAAACAATATATTGGCCATATTTATAGGCAATCTCAGTGCGATTATGTGATGCTCGATTCATCAAGTAACCATCATTACTTTTCTGATATTTAGTAAGTGTAGGAAGCACAACATGGGCTGTTCTTGAAAAAATATGAGTTCATCAGCACACTCCAATTGACTACTAAATCTTGCGAAAATGCTTTTTAATTTCAATATTTGAAAAATACTTTTCATTTCAATAGATAAATTTAATTAATAAAAGTAAATTATGAAAAAAGAACACTTATTAGGAAAGGGATAAGATTGTCTAATTTATAGAGTTCATAAGCTCATAAGTTCAAAGTTCTGCTTTGAAATAGTGATCCAATTTTTCAAGCAAATTAAACATGTTGTTTTAATGTGCCCTTCCGTGACATGAAGTTTGATTTGATCCATAAGGCCACGCCATTACATATAGTTCTGTCTAGAATCCCATTACAACGACTTCGCAAACATTTACATACTTCATTTCTCCTTGTACCACGAGGGTAAAGAACCTGAAATGAAAACGTACAACAGTTAACAAAATATCATTAAGATTTATAGCAGTTGTTTGACCATAAAATATTCAATAGTATTTTATACATGAAATATTCGTGGCTATAAAAAACAACAAAGAAACAAGATTAGCTATGTAAAACGGTGAAAAGTAACGCCCGTCTCGTATGCGAATTTATATTTTAAGAAAATCACTTTTAACATTTGGTAAATTATTCAAAATCATCAAAATATCCAAATTGTACTTTTTTTTACATTGCGTATTATGACGCACTACACAGACCTTCCTAATACTGCCACAATACCCTAAAACGGTAAAAAAGCTTCGATCTAAGTAATTTTGATGTTTAAATTACCTTCCGGTGATTGGAGTTTCGCATGACTGCTCCAGGGACACCCCTGCTCCAACAGTGTCTGGATAGTGCTTGCACAAGCGCTTGTCAAGGGACTGGCTGGGATTCATCGTGTCTGAACTCACGTAGGTCAGGAAGTTGCCAAGCCGCCATGCTTGAATAGACGATAAAACATGCCAAAATAAAATGTGTTAGTAACAAAATACAATAATTAAAGAATAACACTATTCATCCGATTTTAAAATCAATAAAACCGTATCTATAAATAAGTATAGGATTGATGGCATGTGTACTATGATTCTGAAATGCATTCAGGTACAATGCCACTAAAATTGTCCTTAAAAAAATAAGCTAAGATTGAATCGTTAAACAACAGTTAGGCCTGCCAACATTTGAAGAAGTTAAATATGTTTTACCCCTACAAAACCGTGCCGCTTATGTATGTATTCCTCAACGTAAATGATAAAATTACGTCTAGATTTAAAAAAAAAAAACACACACACACACACACACACGAGCGTGCGTTTTTGATAGTTGGAACTTGAAACTTGACACTTGATTATCAGAAAGTTAAATGACAATTTCTTTAAAACGAAACGAAAATTTCGATATGCATTAACGCAAATTTTGATACGAAAAATGTTGCTAACGATAGTCCGATTGTAAGTTTTAACTGTAACTAATAATTTTTATTTATCGCAACTAATAATATTTACAAAAGGTAAACTAAGGTGTGAAAGAAGATAAAATCATGATATGTTATATGGGAAATACAATACTTACAGCAACAGTCACCCCGATTTGTCACGATAAACGAAAACACCGTTCTTGAAATTTCGAAATCCACTCCCAACCACGGATCACTTTCCGCTTCAGTGTGTACACATGCAGAACTACTGCAATCCGTATCCATATTTCCGTCAAAAGCATAGCTTGCTATGCCGTCCCATTGGATACTGGACGACTGTGCCGGACAGCGAAATGCAATGTTCTCTATAAGTATTAAATGCCATAGAATTGATTAATGGTGATTAGCATCTAACTAAAACTTTGGTTAACCCAGCCAGTGAAGAAAATTGGTACCTGCCTCTAGATCAGGCAAGGTTAACAGATATGGCAAGCATTTTTATCTAGTTTCGACTTTAACCTTTAACCTGTTTATTTTATTCACTTTATATTGACACTTGTTTTGAAAATATTAAAACAAAATATATACCCAAGCTAGGAGGAGTCTGTTGGTCCCGTGTATCGTTTGAATCTGTTAGAAAATAATAATAATAATATGAATACGAATAAAACGATATATGAAATAAGGTTAATCGTTTAAAGGTTGATGTTTAAATTCATACTGCTCTTATCTTAATATACTCGAAGTTATACAGTACAAAATCGCTCATTTTCCCCTATAATATAAGATTTGATAGCATAATGGTGACAATAAACTTATTGCCACCATTATGCTTGCAAGATTAAAAGTAATATTGTCGAGGTTTATAATATGAAAAACCATGTTTTAATCATTTATGTTTTGTTAAACATAGTTACTTAGTGTATCCATCATATTTTTTTCTTTCAAAAATTAACATCTATCACTTACCCAACAAGACATATTTCCAATCTTGTTGAATATCCAGATTCAAACATGAATATCTTCCTTGCAAAAACTCACACATTCCATTGTAAAATTGGACCGATTTACATTCCCAATCTGAAATGCATTTTACAACACATTCCTCTATGCTAACACCTTCGATATAAGAAGTTACATTTCCGCGGCTTTTCACATTATTCCGAATCTTAAATGAAAATGACATACTAGCAACAGACTTTGCAAAATCCGAACACAGGAATAATACAATCAGTCTTACGTTTTCAAGAACTTTCATCTTAGCTGTTTAGTCGAAAAAATAAAAGATTGTTGTTGTTAGAATAAAGTATCCGACTCGTGTATTCAATTTGAATATGTTGTATTAAAATAGAATGTAATACACACAGATATTAGTTTAATCAAAATTATATCAAAGCATTGCTTAAGGCAAAATCACTTGCAGTTCTTATTTCATTCCTCACAGGGTTGCTATGTCTTGTTGTAATGTGCGATCTATTGATGAAAAATGATAATTAACGCATTGTGGTTCCCTGCTATTTAAACAAAATACTGCCATATTTGTAAAATGCATTTACTTCTTATATCATTATCTATTGTTGAGGATTAATATGTCAGATTGGGTTCGCATATGAACGCGGCAAGAATGTAGTTATTATTCCGCAAGACTTCGATTTCCTTTAAAAATGTTATAAATGTTCTTAAATGTCTCATGCATTTATTATAATAACATATATCTGCTTTTAGTGGTAATGGATGCAGCATGTCTAATGTTTAACATTCAGCTTATATAAGAACACGATATGTGTAAAATATACAAAATATACATTTTTTTAAATGCATATAATGATATCTCTAACTCCTTGCTTAATTTGATCTTGCTTCTCTAGTTTTACATCAAAACAATATGTTTTCTACTATACTATTGCAATCGAGGAAGGCGCGATTATCTAAGATCACACGGAGCGATTGTCGACCAATTTGATGATTACATTAGAATGCGATTAAGGTAATTTTATAATAAATTTTAACTGGAATTGTTTGACGTTCATGTCTCCTGGTGAAAAAAAAATCGACAAAAAAGTGGTGCAAAGCGATGCGTGTAACAATCAATAATTTCCTCAAAGCAAATTAAACATCTATTTCTATTTTTGTCAAAATAGTTAATTTGTAATCACAAAATTATAAAATCGCAAGGGGCGACAGTGTTACAACTAATGTCAAAGCCTAGAAGGTAGCAAACATTGCAAATGGCGATGGGAATCGCGAATTCAATGTTATCTGGGCCTAATTATAGTATGAACCAATAGTTTTTTAATTTAGAGGTTCTATAAGAGTTACTCTCCGATTCATTACCGAACAGACAGTTCAAGGCATTTTGCTAAGTAATGTTCGCAATATCATCAGGTCAGACATGCTGATTTTCCAATACATAATTAACTTGCATGGATGTAAAGCAAATGACACTCTATTGACCTATTGATATGTTTGAAATGTTCAATGACATTTCATTATAAATTCATCTAACTTTTATACATTTTGACATGATTTTAAGGTTTGGATACATTGATAATTTTACCTTCAACCCATGCTGCAAACCATGAAAAGTTATGGATTCGATGACACTTACATACGACTTACGCCGCGAGGCCGCTGCTGGTTCCGGGGTATTCCAGGTTCTCGTCACCCACCCGCGGCCGGCTTGGTACGAACACCTATATCACCGATTGTAGTAGATGTTGTAATTTTTTTAGCAGCGCCAAACACGTATGTGTCTGCCCCATAATGTTTTTCTCCCGGTGTTACGGTCAGAAAAACCCGCCCTACTTAAAACCCCCCTTTCGCTATGTGTTCTTTATAAACACGATGAAAATCGCACATTCTCGAGGGTTTTTATTTTTATTTTTATCAATAATCACGAGACGGTGCAGGTTTTCCTGCCCAACGAGAAAAACATGAAGTTCACACTGGGCTAGATAACCCCCATCGTCTTATCTTATTTATTTAAGTATTAAGAGGCACTATCTTATCCAAGGTAAAGATAACACGATGAGATAAACTTTGATGAAAAATATTAAATCAGGAAATAATTTTGGGAGATGAATATAATTTAAATATTTCTATTCAAATTAAACGATTTTCATCATATTGGCACCGTCATCTTACTCTAAGAATTAGGAGATATACTTTTTATACACATATCATTCGGTCGTGAACTACTAGGTCATAATATAAATATTAAATAGTATAAAAGCATAACAATTCATCAACTATTAACAGTCAGAATGATATATGTTTTTTTAAACATCTATTTTCTCTGTGTATTAAATACAATTGTGATAGGAAGTCGATTTAGTTCAGTGAGTATTCATTGACTTAAAGACTTTAAGATTAACCTTAACACATGATGATAACAAACGGGATTAGCCCTAGTTTTATCGGTGATCCAAGTTAAGTGAGCATAAAGGTTATTATAATCATACTTATTATTATCATTCTTAAAAAAAACTTTGCTTACATTATTTTTCTCATTAAAATAGCGTATGGTTGATATGAAAATAACATTAAGATTTCCCAAATTATTTTAGTTATGGGGACTTCAGAATTATCTACTCTACTTTTATAAACATTATTGTAATAAATATTTTTTAAATAACATTTCAGAGTTATTGAATTTTTATTTCCAATACTTAAAGCATTTAGTCGCCAAAAATATCGCTCTTTTATTTGCTAAACAGATAAAGATAAGACGGCAGGGGTTTCTGTGACCAGGCAGGTTTTCCTGCCCGCATGCGAATGCAGTCACGAAAACCCCACGGGTTTATTTGACCAAGGGGGTTTTCCTGACCGTAACACCGGCCATTCTCGTTCGTTTGCCCACGGTAGTTGTCACCATATACTGCTTTGACAATAACTTCGACACACTTCAGCATCTTCGATACCCTGTTACACACTCTGCTTTGGCTCTTATCATCGTTCTCATGACATCCAGTTGGGCATTTTTCAAAAGTCTTGTTTTGGTGTCGGACGGAATTGATACTTTCGACCCCTATAAAAAATAGCTGCCACATCCAAGAGTTTACATCCAAATTTTATATAATGCCTAGATAGTATTGGGGTACCCCTAAAATATTTTACCAAAATTAACCTACTCCACCGCTCCATTTTTTGTGAGAGTCAAATGAAGTCCGGTGTCGGACGGAATCGATAGAAACGACTTTTGCTACCTGTACTCGCTTAACCATTAATTCCATCGAATCATGTTCACTTAGTAATTATTATCGACCAGTTTTAAAAACATGGATGATAAGGCTATCTATAAACAGTAAAAACAGTGATTGATTCCTTCAAATCATTTAGAAATATCGGTTGGTACCGTGGTGTCGGACGGAAGAATTTTCGGTGTCGGACGGAACAAAAATGTTCATGAAAATTCAATTGTCCAAGAATTGAAAATTTATATCATTATATAATACCCCCAATTAATTTTCTGCAATATCACATCTTTGACAAAATTTAAAAAATACTCAGTTCCGACACTTTAATAGGCTTAAATACAAGGTTGGACGATGGTGACACATATCATCGTTGTTTATGACATAAAACGCCCAATACCACATTTGTACAAGTAATATATGTTAAGTTAATGAATTTTAATAGGCTTTTCCAGAAAAAAAGCCTATTAAAAAAATGATGAAAAATGCTATTCAATGCTTGACAAAAATATTAAGAAAGTGCCCGACAATAGGTAATTAGGCATTATACATCATGTCTTCAGACATATAAACCAATTTTAAAGATTGTTACTATTGAAAATGTGCTTTATGCTGTTCAAACGGTTTTGTAGCGAAATCCTATAAAAATGTTCCGTCCGACACCATCATGAGCATTGGTATTTTTTATCAATCCCTTTTAAAGTGTTCTTTGATAACTTTATATGAACCAATGGAGTAGAACATGTGCGAATTTCCCAATATAATACTTGTATAATGCCGAAAATTGGGTAAACTATGATTTTCAACCACCTGATATGGTGTTATATTTTTATCGTATGAGATTTTGATAAATTGTTGATATTTCATCAATTATTGATATTATTTCATTTGAAAATGTTATAAGGTAAATAAATAAATAGTTTGACATTACTGTTTTGTGTCTTTGACCGAATCATCATGTTTCGAATATACATTTAATCATAATTTGGAAAAAAGGTGTGGGACGGAAACAAAATCCGAGTCTATATTAGGAAAATTTACGCGATTAGGGTTCAAATTTCTAATAGATTATAAAAGCTTCTTCCTTTCTTCGATGGTGTAGGAACCTAACAACTTTTGATTCCCAATAATTTCAGAAATAAATAACTTTATGTTAAAACACTCCCATACTTGCATAATGCCGAAAATTGGGTAAACTATGATTTTCAACCACCTGATATGGTGTTATA
>LQRL01123135.1:0-34935 GCA_001703475.1 Hydroides elegans
TAGCATGTTTTAAGCTAAAAGGTGTTGATTAGTAAATGTCTGCAAATTGTTAAATATTCAAGAAAGAAAATGCCTATGAAATAAAATTATATTTCAAAAATCTTATTTCTCACATATTGTTTTCTAACGAATCATTTATATAAAATGAATTTGAAGCTAAATATAAAAATATTTATGTTTACTCTACCATTTGTCGTGCTGTAACCTATTTATATGTAATACATTTATAGCATACATGAGGTTCATAAATTATAACGTTAGAAATATTGTTCGTAGCTATACTTTTCTGGGTTATAACAAATCTATAATTAAAAAATATATATTTTTGTCGACTATTCAAAAAAAAATATCAATGCCATTTTGAAATCTTGGTCTGAAAATTTGGTGTATTCTTAAGTCTAGAGGAATATATAGCTTTTTCGTAAAACAAGGAAATGTGCTATTTCTTGGTCAAAATCAAATTCGGACCCGTTAACGTTCAGTGGCAGTGATGCATGCATAACTGAGAAGAACTGGACAATTTAATTGTACAATGCCAATGAAGATTTGGTTACTCTTTTGTTTGCCAGAATAAGTGTTGTTTCAATTAAAAAGAAAATCGTAGATTGGACTTTTTTTTCAAAAACAATATTCCTTTATATTTCTTAACGATATGCGATAAGTTTTTTGCTCTATTTATACAGTATAATCCTTATACTCTTAATACGATATATTTGTATATTTGGAGTTTTAAGAGGCTTAGATTCTATTTGCAACATATTGATGTTTTTTATTTATATATTTGTGCATTTAGTAATCAACAACTTAGGAGATAATTGTGATATTAAGAGAATGAATAAAGATAGGCACTCAATACTTTTATTGTTTTTATTGTATGACACAGCAATTTTGAGCTTTAGTTATCAAAAACATCTAGAGGTTTACTTCACGAAAGAGTTATCAAATTAAGTATATGGATGGATATAAGACAAACATTTATCATCATGTACGTTATATTAATACATTGTGTATATAGGATAGAGAATCGAGAGCTATCCGGTTCTATTAGTTAGATAAACTATCTACATATATAATATATAGTCTATATTAAAATGTGATGCTTATGTTGATCATCGTTCAAAGAAAAACAATATTAACATTGACAAAGACTTGATTTTGTCACCGTTTGGTCCGGAACCCTGTGAATTGCACTTCACTTGACTATTATAACGGCTCTTAAAACAATGTCCATCCGATTGAGTGCTGTACCTAGACAAATGGCCAGAGGATACACGGTAGAAATTAAATGGTAATTATAAAGATTATGTTGTGGTCAATTATGTGTTCCCATCAATATTTGTGTGTTACCGGGTATTCGGTTAATTAGGTGTTCCCAGTGCAACTACGTGTTCCCGATTAATTGCGTGTTTCCAACCTGTTCAATTACGTGTTCCCATTCCATTCAATTATGTGTTCCCGTTTGTAAACTCTTTATGTGTTTTATCCAACAAGTTCAACAAGGTATTATCTAACAATGTAAAATCGTTTTATGAAAAAAATAACATCGGATTTGTCCGCCTCGTTATTGTGACTCATTTTTGCAAACAGCTTAAATTTGGATACTTAAATTATATTCTATTTATTTGCCATAAAGAATAATCTCATGCTAAAACATGAAATACAGTTAGATTTTTTTTAAACACTGTGATGCCACAAAATTTTAAGGCACACAGATTGGTAACTACTCAATAATCATATTATATACTGACATACGTGTTTGTGTTTTCTTTAATTCGATTATAACGAAGTTGACCGGATTTACCAGCCTGTCAGAAATTACATGAACTCACTCTAGACCAATGATTTTTTTTCCATTTGGATTGCATCTTGCAACCTGCCAGATAAAACCCAATAAAACAAAAACGGGAACACGTGATTGAACGTTTTGGGACCACGTAAATGATCGGGTTGGGAACATCCAATCGGTCGGGAACACGTAATTGAACGGGTTCGGAACACACAATTGATAATTATTTACGGGAACACATAATTGATCATAGTTTAGGGAACACATAATTGAACGGGAACACCCAATTGACCGTAACGAATGTCCATGCTCTCGAAACTTCTATCTCCGCCAATGATATTAACCCTTTTGAGAACACGTCTATTTGAGAGAATGTTTTACGCAAGGTGATCCCACTCTACACACTCAGGTTACGAGGTAAGGTACACACGGATTATAGTTCGCTGTGTTTCAGACAGTTGGTCAACAGACCTTTTATCTGACATAAGTTTTAATATTTATTAAGTAATATTACACTATATACAAAAACTAAAAACTAAGGTAGAGATACATGTATATGTTTCGGCATTAATGTTTTATTTGTAAAAAAAATACTATATAGCATAGTCAACCATAATATTATTAACAATGTATTTTAAAAAAATCTTGCTCAACTTCATGTACTTTTAGATTTGACAATTACAAATTATAAAAATATATATTACCCAAAGGCGTGTTCACCCGAAACAGGCTAAAAAAAGCTCGAAAGCGTGTGCGTTATGTTTTTTTAAAGAAAAAGCGCATAATTTGTTTGTTTGAATAATACGCCTTTTCTGCAAGTCAAATTAATATAAAACATAACAAACAGGCGTTTGAGCTTTTTGGGCGTGTTTCGGGTGAACACGCCTATAGAGATTTAATAAATATTTTACAACACTCTTTACAACCTGCATTTTAGGATATAATATATAACTTTTGCTATAACAAAGAAATATTTAATTCTGATTTGTAGACAAAGCAACTAGAATGCCCTACAAGTTGACCTACTTTGACATTCGTGGCCGCGCCGAGACGTCGCGTATGTTATTCGCACTCGCCGATGTAGAATTCGAAGATGTTCGAGTAACACGTGAACAATGGCAAGAACTTAAACCGAGTAAGTAGTTCACTACTTCAATTTTTCTTATACGAATTTTATTTAACGATGCATTGTTATATTTGTTGTTTTGTACAGTGGCGCGCGGTTCCAACTTCTCATTTTCCCAAGCGTTATTGCGTTTGCTTTTATGCGCGCAAAATCGTTAGAACTTGGCTTTTAATGCGAATATTAATTACACCGAGGATCATTACTGTAATGGTGCGTTCAGCGGCTCTTTGCAGACCCAGAGAGCCGCTAAATGCACCGTTATGCGGGCTAAGTAGGAAGGTTCATGCTATATGACATATAGGTTTTTAATGTTTCTTTTTTAAGAGAGCCCATTCGGCCAACTGCCTATGATGGAGGTTGATGGACACACGTACTGCCAGAGCCAAACCATGGAACGCTTCCTTGCGAACCGATTCGGTAAATTTATAAAATGATCTATAATGATAACTTGTTTTGCTAACACAACTATAACAGCATATAAACAAATGTACCCTTTACTATACTATGCATACTGGGTTCCAATGTTTCAATCTTGGGCACACTACGTTTTCTTTTATGGTAGAGCTCTAATGCGATGCCATTTCTTCTTAGCACAAACTGCTCTTGAAAGCATAAAAATGGTTATCGAGATGACTTTACAAAGAAGGAATATTCTATGATTGCGTTTGTGATTTTCCTAGGATTTTACGGCAAGACCGAGTTCGACAGAGCCAAAGCTGACATGGTCGCCGATTGCCTGTCAGATTTCTTCATGCCTCTCGTCAAGATCTTTCGCGCTGAGAGTGAAGAGGAAAAGGTAGGGAAACTAAATAACGCAGTAGAGCTGTACACAATACAGAGCAGTTCAAACTACTCATTCTCATTAGCCATTTCTCTTTTTTGCTTTCCTATGTGTTGTAGCGCTTGTTTATATTATACTATGTGTTCATTGATTATTGGTTTATACTTTTTATGTGCTCCTGGTGGGTCGTTTATGTGTTCAATGCCTATCGTTTATCATTTGGGCGTTTCCAAAAGTTATGAGAAACGCGCGCAACTGTAAGCGTAAGTGTAATTACCTAAACTAAATCGCATGGAATTAAATGCCATTAATATTTATGTTCACACAAATATAAACATAACGATTAAAGAACAATCTTTATAGTTGCCCTCTTTTACAGGAAAAGATAAAGAAGGCGTACGCTGAGGACGCAGAGAAGAATTTTCTTCCCAAGTTTGAGAGCATGGTTTCAAGCGGAGGATGCTTTCTGGGAAGCGAGGTTAGTTTTTTGTTATATTATTGAATGAGGAGGTGAATACACTTTTCCGGCTGTGAAGGAAAGTGATATATATATATAAGAAAACTTGACAGAGGAAGCTTAGGACAGGAAACGGAAATCAATGATAAAATCCATGACGATTACAGGAGCTATGTATCAAATCAGAAATAAGAAATATACAAATTCATACCGGATGTTCAAATAATTACAAATGAATGACACATTCAGATACAAGTTAAACGTACGTTATTTCAATTGTCTATGCTCATAAATTATAGTTACAGATGTCTAGATTACTAAAGAAAATCAACATACTTTTAAAAAATATATATATTTCAGGTGATGTGGCCCGATGTTGCTGCCTTTAACGGGTTCGCTTTCCCTGCTGCCATTGGTATAAAGTTTGATCTCACCAAATTCCCAAAACTTAAGGGGCTTTGTGAGAAGGTGGAGAGCAATCCAAAAATCGCTGCATGGATCAAAAAGAGGCCAGAGAATTCTATGTAAAGTGGTGACTGTGTTTATAACCAAGTATCGTTTTCGTGGTATATTGTCTAAATGCTCACTATAAGTTATCATTGTTTGTAGCTATATTGAATTTTACTTTACATACTATATACAAATATTGTTTGTTGTTATAGTTTCTTATATATTCGTCGTTTCTCAATAAAATATTGTTAAGCAAGAAGTGTTTTTGTTTTAACGCTCTTATATGTTTTTCGAAAAAATAAAATGACACCCCTGTTTTGTCTGATGTTTGATAACCAAATAATAAGAAGTATGCAGGTAAACTATATTAAATACTAAAGTGAACGACTAACAATTTGATTCACTCAAAACACTTATATCTGCCTCCCTGAATTTGCTACCACAATGTTTAAATTGTTGTAAATTTTGAATTTTAAAAGGGGCGGTTTTATAACAAAGGAAGATAAATGACTGGAAAATAAAAAAAATATAGATAAAAACTTTTTTTTTCAGTGATTATTGTGTCTTGCAAAACGCTTGACACATGCCATTATTCCCTGATCCGTTAATGTGCGAAAGCTGTATACAGCTCTCAAGATTCAGAGGTATGTCCAGAGCTCAAATATGTTCACCGGGGTTCATAAAAAAATTTTCATAGAATATATATAAAAGCGTGGCGCATGTTCGATGTATCACCAGTAAATGGTAGCACAATACCGGTTCGCTACGTTCGCTAGGTTCACCAGTGAAATATAGCAAAATACCCGTTCACTACGTTCGCTAGGTTCACCGGTGAATGGTAGCATAATACCCGTTCACTACGTTCGCTAGGTTCACCAGTGAATGGTAGCACAATACCCGTTCACTACGTTCGCTAGATTCACCAGGGAATAGTAGCACAATACCGGTTCACTATGTTCGCTAGGTTCCCCAGTGAATGGCAGTACAATAGCGGCTTATTAAATAAATGTATTTGTATCGCAAATTTATTACTTAAGGGCAAGTCTTGATTTTCACACAAGAATAATAAAATCATTTCAAAATTATAAAAAAATATGAAATATTTAGGAAATGAATATTCGAAACTCCACCTGTTTATATATGGGGTGGAAATGAGTTAGATATAATTTAAAAAAGAATATAGCATTTTCTATCTATTATCTATCTTTTTAAAATCCATTTTTTTCTTGTCTTCCTTCTTATTTTCCTTCGTGTTCCTTTTGCTTTACTTCTTATCGTTGTTAAATATGTATTTATTTATAAAATGCTATTCAAATACACACCAACATGCAATTGCAAAGCCATTTATTGTCTTTGTTCATCATGATAACATAAACATTTTATTACGGGTTTGATGCAATGTACTCAATAAATACAAACTTTTTTCTTGAATGTACATTGAATAATAGAATGTGTATTTAATAATGGGTATATGACAAGATATCAAGTTATTAAAAGCATTATATATTTTATAAATTAATTGTATACTTTTTTAATATGTTAGGCTACGCAACTTAATATTAATAAAAAACTTGATCAACCATTAAAACATTCAATTTGAATGTGTATGAAAAAATAATGGCAAAAACACCATCTGTATACTTAAGTTTTTGTTGATAGGTGCTTTAATTTATATAATTTGATGACTATTGCCTGATATATTAATTGTCTTGCTTCTCCTTTTCATTGATTTTTTTATCATCATCTTCTTATAAGTTTTTTCCTCTTTTTCTTCATCTTTTTCTTCGCGTCTTTATTCTCAAAATGAATCTTAACTTGATAATATTGCTAAGTAATCGCATTTTCTATAGAAAACAACCTAAAATCACTGTAAATATTCAAATTATTGATTGCGTCACGAATGCTATACGCTGTGACGTAAACAAGCATGGTATTTAGCTAGGAAACGTATTGTGACGACGTAATAAATATGTATGCCATTCTTTGCTTCATGCTTTGGTGAACCTAGGAAACGTAGCGAAAGGGGGCCACGACTCGGTTCATTGGTGAACGCAGCGAACGTAGCCAACCATAGATTTCAGCTGGTTCACTGGTTAACCAACGAACCTAGTTAACGCCAGTGAACATAATCTAGTCCTGGACATGAATGAAGATTCATGCATAAACGCTTAGCAGGAGCCAAGGAGCAAAACACGAGACCAACACATCGCCATGCTAATCTATGTGTTGATTTGAAACAAATTTGTTTTTGAAATTAATTAAAACTATTTTAAGTGTGGACGATTTTGAATTATGATTGACGAAAAGGAATTAACATATATATATTAAAAGCGATGACCCTAAACAAAAATTTAGCCAAGAACTGTGTCAGATACATCTAAAAAACGCTCGGGAGACTGTTAGGCTACCTGCCTCCTTGTCTGGATCAGCGACCGGTCCCTGCTTAAATTAAGAATGCCATATCGCGTTCTTTGAGGCCGGTTTCGTCTCTCAACTGCTGCACAAACGGACGCACCGGTCTTCATCGAGACCTCTACCTCGCCTGCCGTGATTAGGGGTCCACAACACTCTATCTTAAAATGTGAGTTTACGCTGAACACATTTCAAATAAAGAAAAAAATAACATTTACAGAAGCTATCATTTGGTCTAAAATTGGTCGAAGCCCTGCAAATTCCACTTCACCTGACTATTATAACGCCTCTTAAACCAATGTCCATCCGATTGCAGTGCCGAATCCACACGAATGTCCCGCAGATACACAGTAGAATTGTAATGAAAATTATAACTAGAAATGTACTACCGCAAAATGGCCCTGGATTTATATAAACTAATATAAATAGTTTATTCCACAAATTTACCATTTTTTAATGTCACCAAAATATGTACGTTCCAACAAAACATTATAGACCTACATGTAGCTGAAATAATCAACAAATTATGTATATTTTTCATTGCAACCACAATTATATGTATTTTCTATTTCATACTCTTTTTTTGTCATCAATCATCAATCAAGTGTCTTTATTATGAGACATAGAAAAAAATGTATATGGTTGATATCTCAGGAGTACCCAGCGATTTATTCTGTGAAATATCTATTCTTTTCAAATATCTATCTTGCTGGCATTTTCACAGAACAGAATAAATAAAACATTGAAATTCAAATATATCGTATTTTCCTGGCACTTTATACGAATAAACCAATAGTTATAAATATGTCTCTAATAGTCTAAAAAGTTGTTGATTCAAAGTAAAATTGAATTAAAGCATAGCATAATTACTGTGATGCACTTATATATATGATATACATACCATAGACCAAAAAGATACTTTTTCAAACTATGCACAAAATCAACACTTCTGGATATCGATGTTTTATTCTGCTGGCAAATTTGTGCAAAGCTACTGGCACGATATTTTCGGTGTTCCTTGCTGGCAAATTAAGAATAAAACCATTCAATAAATACAAGTAATTATCATATTTAAAGAAGTTTAGAATTCATTTCAGGCCAAAAGCAGTAAAATAAGACACTACTTCAAAAATGGTCCATTGGGTACTCCTGATATCTTATTGCAGCTGTAATTGTGTATTCGAAATCGAACAATGATGAGCAATATATGTGCGATTTGCTGCTTAACAATTCGAATAAAATATATTTATAAACTTAAAATTATGCTAGAACTTAATAGAAAAAAATGCATTTTCATTTATGTATAATAATTTTACCAAATTCGGTTAAATCGTTAATTTAAACATTTAAGTTTTAATCTCTATTTGTATCTTTGAGTTTACTGGATTGTCGTAGCACTTTGGTTTCAACCTGCTATTTAAGACGTTAATTGTCACTTGCTTCATGTATGACGTAACAATTATTTTGCGCAATTTTCACTTTAAATGCATTTTTCTCTGTTTTTGTTTCGTTGTTGGTTGTTTGATAGCTATAACTAATGTTCTGAAATAGGTTAGATACCCAAATGACAGCTATTAAAATTTCAAAGTGGAGCTTATCTTTTATCGCCCATTTCATATAATTAAAAAGTGTATCAAAATTATATTAACGCACACAACTTAAAGATTATTTTATGACTTGAGAAATTGGCTAAAACAACGCATTTGTGTAAAAATAATAAAATGATACTGTTAATATCTCCACATCTTGAATATATTTCATAGACACATATACGTGAAATTAAGTGCGAAAAACTACATAATCATCATGTGGTAATTGCCCACGCTCAACCGGAAGTAAATTTTAGCAGTAATAGGATTGGTACCCGAAAACATGTGAATTTTATAAAGGCACGGTGAACGCTGCGCCGAATATGATTTTATATGGTTGTCGTATATCGTCTTCCTGACAACTTATTCAAACCCAAATTGTTACATTTCGGTAGCGGTCAACATATTTGAATCGGCTTTGAAAACTTACATGTATAATCAAATATATCAAGCAATATCACATAATATTATTATTGTTCTTTCAAATTACGAATTTACTTACAGGTGTAGTCCGTACACGTTTCGAAAACATGTCCACACCCTCGAAGCTTCTATTTACGCCACTGATATTCGCCCTCTTTAGAAACGACTATTTTCCTACAAACGAACGCACGAAATGACTCATGGACTTCCTAGGTGAATATGCAACAACGACGTATCGTGATATACTGCGATACTGTGACATACTGCGATATAAGATGCATATTCAAGGTGGGGAACCAGGCATTACAAAAGATAAACAAAACCGAATATACATTTAGACTGCAAATAAAGGGTGGGAGGTGGATATTGAAATTTACAAAGATAATAAAGTCACCTTACCCTGACAATATCCAACACTAAAATGAAAGAAAGAAGCTATTTACATACTTTTTAAACTCTGACAAATAAACGCCTGACTGACTTGTTTCATATAGCACATGTAGAGTCCTTTCTCAATTAATGGACACTTTTTACGAGCTTTTGACTTTGAATCCACAAGTCATTTTTATACCTATCTATATGATTTTCGGCCTCGGGGTAACTTTATTATTTGACTTTTAGTTCTTAAACACAAAACCATCAAATTCTTTAGAATAGGAATGTGCAGTTAAGCTAAAGCATCGCGGTTGAAAAAAAAACACTTTTTCAATAAACGGACACTTTTCGTAATGTTACTAAAATAGTGCTATTGAGCCAATATTTCTATCCCTCATGTTTTTGGTAATAGCGGAAAGGACTATTTGTTTTCACACTTTTTCACTACAGAGTCTATAGAATATAGACTTCATAACTTCAAATACATCACACGCACATGGGCATTTCTAGTAGTGTCAAATAGTGATAAGGGCAAGTCTAGCATTAAAAGGTTAATACTAGGGAATTCAATATTGATCTATCTAAATAACTGATTCAAATTACTGTACCCGAGAGGATTCAAATTGGTTAAATAGCAGGGTGTCCATTATATGAGTCAAATTGGAAGTGTCCATTAATTGAGAAAGGCCTCTATGCACGAGATATACTATAAGCATTAGATCTATATTGTTGTTTCAAAATAAACCACTCAGACATAAGGGTAGACTTTTTAAAACAGCCCCAAATAGAAGACGTCAACATTGGAGATCTTTAAATAAAATCAGCGTGCTACTATTCTTCGGAAAAAATATTTGCTGTGGCAAAGTTAATTTGAGAGGAGATTTTTCACAAAGTGATCCCACTCTACACACTCAGGTTACGAGGTAAGGTACACATGGATTATAGTTTGCTGGGTTTCAGACGTTTCGTTAACAAACATTATGTTGAGACATATGTTTTAATATTTATTAAGAAAAAAAATATATATAAAAAATAAAAATAAAGTATAGGTATATGTCTCGCAATTTAAGTTTTATTGTTAAGAAGGATATATAGCAGTCAGTCATAAAAGTGTTAACGCTGTATTAGATAAATAAACTACATGTACATTAATATTTGACAATTATATCCATATATAAATAACCTTAGATATGAAACAAATATTTTACTGCACTCATAACAACCTCCATTTTAGGATATAATCTATAACTCTTGCTATTACATGTAATTTCATTTTGAGTTTTAGACAACCCAATCAGAATGCCTTACAAGTGGACCTACTTTGACATTCGCGGCCGCGCAGAGACGTCGCGTATGTTGTTCGCTCTCGCCGATCAGGATTACGAAGATGTGCGAGTAACCCACGAACAATGGCAGGAGCTTAAACCTAGTAAGTAGTTCATTGCGTCAATCTTTCTTCAGAGAATTATTTTATCGATGCCTTATTCTATTCGTTGGTTTGATGCTATGTACAGCGGCGCTCGGTTCTCATCTCTCAGTTTCCCCCCAGCGTGTTTTTGCGTTTGCATTTATGCGCGCAATCAAAACCGCTAGAACTTCGCGTGTGTTGTTTATTGTATGTGAATTAGACATAGGGTCAAACGTAAACTATTCATTTTCAATAACATGTAAGTGAATCACTGTTGTGCGGGGTTAGTATGAAGGTTCATTAAGGCTATATAATATATACGTATTTAATGTTTCTGTTTTAGAGAGCCCATTCGGCCAACTGCCCCTGCTGGAGGTCGATGGACACACGTACTGCCAGAGCCGCACCATAGAACGCTTCCTCGCAAACCGATTCGGTAAGAGTTCAACGTACCTTACGATATGGCGCTTTTATAGTTATAGGCCATTGTTTTTGAAAACGGGCCAAGTAAAATAAAAGAATTGTAAACTATCTAAATTCAAACACTAGACAGTTGTCTTGCCAGCGCCTCCGAACACACCGGACTTTAATGGATGATCTTGTCTCAAACTTATCTCAAACTTTAGTATATGATCTAGGTCTCTACGGCAAGACAGAGTTCGACAAAGCTAAAGCCGACATGATCGCCGATTGCTTTGAGGATTTCTTCAAGCCCCTCGAGAAGATCTTCCGAGGCTCTGAGGGAGAATAAGAAAAGGTAGGGACATGAGATAAATCAGAGTCATATCAAGTTGGTTTCAAAGCATATTTATAGGGTGTTTAGCTATCACATTGTGCAATTCAAACTGGCACCGATGCAGACAAACAATGGTCCGGCGCTTTACTGAGCGTTAATCGTTTGTTGGTTTATGCGTTTATAGTTTTATTGCATTTTTGCTTTTGCCACAAGAGGCTAAACACATGCGCAACTGTTAATGTATATAGATAAATACCTAAATTCGACCAGATAAAAGCGAAGAACAGAAACATTTATATAATGAATATTGAAATTGACAGAGATATGATTGCTACTTTTAACAGGAGCAACTTAAGAAAGGGTACGCCGAGGATGCTTTTGAGGACTTTGAATGCCACAAATACATATTGCATACCAATTTGAATCTAAAGTTCAAAAAATCATTGCTCCCTTTCACAGGCAAAGCTTAAGAAGGCATACGCTGAGGACGCAGAGAAGAACTTTCTTCCTAAGTTCGAGAGCATGGTTTCAAGCGGAGGATGTTTCCTTGGAAGCGAGGTTCGTTTAAAAAGTTAATGAGTGTTTGAAAACGTAAACATACGCACACTCACTTGCGATTTTTTATGCGATCCTGCGAAATGCAAAGAAAATATAGTAAATACAGCCGTATTGCGACTGCAGGGTCTTCTCAATTGTCTTAGAATGTCACAGGATCGGGTGCCCGTACCATAAGTTTTAAATGACAGCTCAATATCAATTGCAAACCCATAACCCTACAATGATTCTACAATTAACGATAATGAGCAGTTAGATTACCAATAATTTTATATTCATTTCAGATAATGTGGCCCGATATTGCCGCCTTCAACTGGTTTACCTTCCCGGCAGCCATGGGAATCAAGTTTGATCTCACCAATTTTCCAAAACTTAAGGGACTTTGTGAAAAAGTGGAAAACAATCCAAATATAGCTGCATGGATCAAGAAGAGACCAGAGAATTCTATGTAAATGAGTGACTGTGGTTACATAACCTCTATAGTTGATTAAAAATTTCTATGGTTAATTAACCAAATGCTCTCTGTAAGATCGATATCGTTGCCTGTTACTGTATTGAATTTCACTTCCCATAGCATATAACTATTTAGTGTCCGTATTTCATAGAATATACTTGTTTTGATTTCAAACAGTGCCGTATACAGCTGAATATTCGTCCTTTCTCAATAAAGAAAAACTGTTAAGCATTATTTTTTTATATTGCGTTTATGATCACTTCCGCCCACTTATGAGTATGATATAAGCTACAAAAACAATTGAATTGTGCATGGAAAATTTAGTTTGTTTTTACCTTATATTTACTGCCAAAAATTATCAATAGTGATTTGAATACACACATTATGCCATAGACAGTCAAATAGTCGACGACCGAAAGAGTAGCCGATGAGACCACTCAAATGTGCAAAAAAGTTCGAAAATGGATTATTTCGTTAAAAAAAATCATTTACAACGAGAGATGACGCACTGATACACTATGAGACAGGCGGACAGACATGGGATTTGCGGCTTAGAGTTTAAATGTAAATAGTTCATATGGGATGTGGTAATTGAATTGTATTTCAATTTGCTGTTGAATACACGAAGGGCACCCAACGACATATTCTGAAAATGTGATAAATCATATTAAAAAAAATACAATCACAAAGGCCAAAAAAAAAAAAACGTTTGTGCATTTCCATGTTGCAAAAGTGTTCATTTTCTGCAAAAGAGCAGAGCTATTCCCCATTTTCTAGGCCGCCTACAGATTAAAGCGATATCATAATGTTGAATATCACTCATTTAGCATCCAAATATATGTATAACAAATTATCAGACCATTACCATTACATTAGTTTTGTATCAATAAAGAAATAGGAACTTTAAAAAAAAACAATAAATATAATTTGTGAGCACTATTTATATAGCTCTACTTCTATTTACTTGCAAATTTATGGAGTTACGAGGCATAGATCCTGTTTGCTATATATTGATGAATTTTATTTATATATTTGTACATTTATTTATCAAAAATTTAATAATTGTGACATGAAGAGAATATATAAAGATAGGATTCAATCCTTTTATTTTTTCTTGCATGACAAAGCAATTTTGAACTTAAGCTATCACAGGCTTACATAGGTTTGCTTCAAGAAAGGATTATTCAATGAAGTGCAATATAAGCTATAAGCTAGACACATCTTTATTTTTTTGTGCACATTTAATTTATACCTTGTATATAAAATACAAATTGTTATCATAAGTTATCATAATCTACGAATTCATCTACTAGTTAGATAACTTTCTATATACACAGTTCAACGTGTGATGTTTATGTTGATCATCTTTCAATGAAAATTCAATCTATAGATATGAACATGAGCACTGACAAACGCAATCTTTTGGTCACATTTTTGTTCGAAACCCTGCAAATTACACTTTATGTGACTCTTAACGCCTCTTAAAAACAATGTCCATACACTTTCAGTGCCGAAACCAGACGAATTATGTTGAGCAAATACACATGTGAAAATCGAAATTCATTTTTTATCGTTAAGCGTTTAACGTTTAACGTTTAAGGTTTAGCACTAACTGTTTATGCGTTTAGGTTTCGCGTTTATTTGGTAACCGTTTGAGGTTAAGCGTTTTTTCCATTAGGGGTTAGAAATGCGCGGCTACCCTAGCACGGCTTGAAATTAACACCGCGGACTGCAACCAGCCGTTCAAATATACACGGGTCATCGTAGCGACATCAAAAACTAGTCTCTTATAAAATTGCGGTAATCTGACTTACTTTTTGGGAGTCCATACATGTTTTTGATTTCATGGCAAGCGACATCAAAAATCATGATGTTTATTTCAATTTCACTTATTGGGGGAATGGGTCCATATAGGGGTCCTTACATGTCCATCCACTCGAAACTCCTATCTCCGCCACTGATATTGTCCCTCTTGAGAACGCGTCTATTTGAGAGGATGTTTTACGCAAAGTGATCCCACTCTACACACTCAGGTTACGAGGTAAGGTACACATGGATTATAGTTTGCTTTGCTTCAGACATATGGTAAATAAATCGTGTTTGAATATTCATTAAGAAATTAGAAACTAGATAAATGTAGTATGAATGGGTCTTTTACTCGCATTTTATCATTTTATATGAGGATATTACACATTCAATCATTGAAATAACGCTGTTATATAATTTATATATTGTAATAATGTTTTGACTAATTTAGATTAATATTAGCGAGAACAACTACAATATCAATTTTATTGCAGCTCTTTTAACTACGTTATCGGATATACTGTTGCCACATAAAAGGAATATTTCATTACTTTTTTTAGACAAACCAATCAGAATGCCGTACAAGTTGACCTACTTTGACCTTCGCGGACGCGCCGAGACATCTCGTATGTTGTTCGCGCTCGCCGATGTAGAATATGAAGATGTCAGGGTCGACCGGGAGAAATGGCAGGGTCTCAAACCCAGTAAGAAATTTATGTTTTCAGCGTTGATTAATTGAATTTTATCGGAATTATGTCTTATATTACTAGTTGTCTTGGTTCGGTGCTAAGTAGCGCGCAATTTTAACCTTTCATTCTCGATTCATTTCATTCATTTTCCTGAGCATTTTGCGTTTGCATTTTTGTATTTTGGTTTATTCGTTTATCGGTTTATTTATACACAAAATAGGAATTTAGCATTTTGCGCTTACACAAAAATAACGGCTCAATCATAACGTATTTGTTTTAAATTAGGCGAATTACTGCTATGTATCAAGGTTTATAAAGACATTTTTTTTGTAGAGAGCCCATTCGGCCAGCTGCCCATGATGGAGGTCGATGGACATACATACTGCCAGAGTCGCACTATGGAGCGTTTCCTCGCGAACCGATTCGGTACGAGTTTGACGACAATCTATTCTATTCATACACAAGCGAAAATGATAAATATGTATTGTATAAAATGTAATCATTATATCTATATACCTTAATTTGTCGGGTTTAAATTACTGAAACCTGTGAACGCCGCGCCTTGCAAAAAATAAAACTTAACGATAATCATATGTGAATTTTCATTTCCCTGTTCGTCAAAAACTGGTCTATTAAGACGAACGCATAATGCAATATATACATACACAAAAAAAATCAACATACATAATCATATTAGTATCCACAACTCTATCAAATACTTTGATATTGTACATATTCTCTAGGTCTCTACGGCAAGACCGAGTTCGACAGAGCCAAAGCCGACATGGTCACCGATTGCCTGGAGGATTTCTTTGCGCCCCTCGTCAAGATCTTCCGTGCTGAATCAGAAGAAGAAAAGGTAGGGAGACGAAATAACGCAGTATACAAAATACAGAGCAGCTCAAACATCTCATTCTCATTAATTCTTTTCCGTTGTGCTCTCCTTTGTGTTTTCCCAGCCTACACAACACCTCATCATGAGCTCATGGTGACCTAAAATAGCTAATATGAGGTCAGCATGAGGTCATGATTAGGCTTTGTATAGACTTTGTTAACTCTTGTTCATCTAATTATTTACTTTTTAAAAGAATTTTAATGGTTTTGTCATATGTGTATGCTGTATGTGTTTCTCGTTAATCGTTTATGTTTTCAATGCCTATCGTTTATCACATGAGTGTTTTCCGTAAGTTGTGAGAAACGCGCCCAACTTTAAATATAAGTGTAAATACATAAATAAATACCTAAACTCAGTCGCATGGAATTCAATACCATAGATATATACTCGACAACAAAAGAAGTGTCCGGTCATTTTAGGTTTATATTTTACTATTTAAAACATGTTGGTTAGTTTCAGTTATATTAATTATAGATGGTCTCGCAAACCTAACAATTATGCAAATATATACATACATAAAATTCGATAGAAAGTATTAATATTTCCTCCCTTTAACAGGAAAAGCTGAAGAAGGCATACGCTGAGGACGCAGAGAAGAACTTTCTCCCTAAGTTTGAGGGCATGGTTTCAAGCGGAGGATGTTTCCTTGGAAGCGAGGTTTGTCATAGAATTATATTGTTGATCAAATAAGCTTGCGAGTAAATAGTACTTTGATTGAAAACAAACTAAGACATTTGTTTTGACTATTCATCGATTCGATTTCGTGGAGTTGACTGATTATTTTAGCCGACTTAGTTTACTCTCCGTTATCCAAACTAATGGATCCTGAATACAGGGACTGTTAACCTTTTGGGGCCCACCAACAATACAATTGAAACACGAAAAGGCTGCGTTTGTAAAACGCAAATGCATCACGCCCTGTTTAAACTATAATAATGCGTAGAGTCTGGGTATATGTTAACAGCAAACATTTTTACAAATAGACAACTTAAAGCTTGAATCGAATTCAAACTCAATAAAATAAAAACAGTAACTTATCTGTTTTATAAAGAAAATATAAAGAACATATCCCTGGCGTGAAAACAGCTAGCTTCTTTTTGCTCTGTGTGCCTTAGGCCGCGGTTAGCAGTTACTAAGAAAGACTTTGAACGGCATTGAAAGTCTTGAATCAAATTTAATGAAAATGACCCCGTAACTCATCTATAATATGTGTCGAGTGAACTAAAGAAAATTAACTTTGTTCTTATCTATTTCAGGTGATGTGGCCGGATGTTGCTGCCTTTAACGGAATGGCTTTCCCTGCTGCCATGGGCATCAAGTTCGATCTCACCAAGTTCCCAAAACTTAAGGGACTTAAGGAAAAAGTGGAAAATAATCCCAAAATAGCTGCATGGATCAAGAAGAGGCCAGAAAACTCCATGTAAAGATGTAACGGTGTCTTTTAGATATCTACATTGTTTCCATCGTCAATAAGCAGAATGCTCACTTAACTAAATATAAACTTATCATTGTTTGATGACGCATGGTATTTACTTATATAGCATTTATACAAAGTAACCATATTTTATATAATATACAAGTTTTGAACTCAAACAGTGCCATATACAGTTGTATGTACGTCGTATCTCAATAAAAAATTGTTGAGTATTATTTTTTTTTGTTATATCGCATTAATGGTCACTTTCACATACTTGCGAGTACAATAAGCGGCATAAAAATATTAATTGGATTTTGCATGGAAAATTGAGGATTTTTTATACACAAACGATTATGATTATTCGAATACATAACTTTTGTCATATCAAATCAAATAGTCAACGGCCAAAAGGACTAAGCAATTATTTATAACAAAAATACGCAAAGTATGGATGGAATAGATGATTTCGTTAAGAAATGGCGTACTGACCGACCGAGAGACAAACATACGGACGAACACCTCATATCAATAGACGATCTACTTTGATGGATGGGGCTTTAAAAGTAAATCATTCAAATGAGATGTGGTGGGCCGAGAAAATGTAGTTTATTTGACTGTTATATACACACTTTCATTTTTTTCTTCACAGAAAACGATACAGAGAATAGTGGTAGCTGAAAACGTACGTTAATTAGGGACTGGTCACATTGAAATCTTGTTCTTGCATTTTTCTCTAACGAATCATGTCTTCAAAAAATATCTTCCAATGTGGCCATGCCCTTAAGCTTTTGATCAACCACATCAATGCCCCATCCGAATTGGCATTTCCCTCTTTTACATCTATTTAAGGTATTGACAGCCAATAATTAAGCATCTCAATAAAAAGTCAATACATTGCAAATCGTTCATTTCCGCCCATCTCAGTGAAGACGACTTGATCCACTAAAACACAACGTTTGCTACTTTAAATGTACTATAATTAAGTGTTATGTTATAAAATGTTTATAATATATTTTATTGGTCATACTTATTATGTTAACTTGTTTATACAATAGATCAATTGTAGTCTTAAATCTAGAATGATTTAGAAAAATAAATTTTACTCAGTTTTATCTAAATGTGAGTTACGACCTTTTTCCATTGGACGCTTGCATATATGGAAACCAAATAAGTATATTTATTCTTATACATATAAAAATATACAAACATCAGTCCCTTGGTCATAGATGTTAAGTTATTGCATGAAACCTGATTATTTCGGTGGTACATACTCATTCGGGTGATATATTTATATCTACGTAGACCTATATCTATGTCTTACTCGATATTATTGAAAATTTATTAAAACATCGAACTTCTTTCTCTATCGGTTATCGTTTGTAATCTAACTACTTCTACCCAGTGCGAATATTGAGTTTTAATGTAATCCATGCACTAAATTGATCAGTAAACTTCATTGGATTTATCTCTTTTTTTCTGTTCATGGATTACCAAAGCGTTTTGTACTGCTAGTAAGATCCCATAATTAGGCCAATTCATATGTATTGACTGTTGAAGACTTTCACAATCATTACCAAAATTCGAGACACAAGTCCTGCATTGATGAAATCCATCATGCAGTCCAAAAGTTGGGTCTATTCGGCGTCGGCGTTGCGTCAACATATAGACTTCTAGGAGATAAAAACACTAACCAAACCGACATGTCCAAATGCGTTTAGATCAAATGGCACTTGAGATGTATTATGGATTGTCGTATATTGATGAATGTATGACAGTCTCTGGATAACACTTGATTGAGGTAGGTCAAAAAATATATTATGTGTGATTATTATACATATGGTGTGAGTCTTGAGATCTCTCAACAAACATGTAATTGATATACAAAACAATCATTGTTTTTGGCCTTAACATGCTGTCGCTTTATCATAATAACTGTTTAAACACGACGCGTTGGTGACCTGTTACCCTTTGATTTATCGTGATACGCTTTCATCAATTAAAACGGATTCACTCATATCAATTTTGATTCTATGCAAAATAATTTCCGATCTGATGACATGTAAATAAATTATGAAATATAGAGACAAAAATATTTTATGTAAAGACGAACAACAACGCCGTATAAATTGACGTATTTCGTCTTTCGCGGACGTGGAGAGACGTCGCGCATGCTCTTTATGCTGGCCGACGTCGAATTTGAAGACGTCAGAATCAGTCAAGAGGAATGGGCTGAACTAAAACCCATGCAGTGTGTCACATTAAATATCATGCCAAAGGAAAAGTATGTTTCACAGATAGAGAACTAATGGATCTGTTAATGTTGGCGTGTTTTTTCCAAATGACATTTGTCTTAATAATGAATAGCTTGTCTTACTCATCAATGCTGGTATTTGGTTGCGTATCTTGTGTAAAATTAAGCATGGAGCGTTTGACCAACGATATTTCTATCTTATTGAATGTTTTTAAGCCGTTTTTGTTTAATATCATACATATAAATCTAATAATTTCACTATTTTGTAATAATATTTACCAGCAAGCCCAAACGGTGGTCTGCCTTTGATCGCGATTGACGGCCAAAAGTTAGGCCAGAGTCGTACGATCGAGCGATTCCTCGCAAACAGATTCGGTAAGAAAACTTTAAAGGGTATTAAAGGTAGGGTCAGTATTAACAGTAGACCAGGTTATCGTGGTATTGCAAAGAATATAGGACATTAATGAAACTTTTATATTGAAAATAGGAATTAAAATCCAAAACCCAAATGTGTTAATTAGGGTATTCATTGATTGCAAAAGGCGATATATGTATAATAGGGGAAAGTAAACCGGAAGTTATCGGTAAATTTTCTAAGTCCATCAGCAGTTTGTACGTCGAACAGTCCAAAAGCTGAAACTAAACCTCACGCCATTAAAGGATACATGAACCAATTGGAAAAATGACAAGGTGCGAAAAATATTCGATAGTATACAGGAAGGGGTATGTACAAAAGTGACTTTGAGTATATACGTTTTGGTAAAGATCTTTGGTCAAAAAGTATTTGATTCATGTTATTACATAAATAAACTATTCAAAACTTACGATCCAATCAGTATCAGAGTCGCTCTTGTAATGACTATCATTTGGGGAATGTCCTCAAATAATTCCGTCATTTGTCCAATATTACTTTTTACAACGTCTCTCTCACAACGTCTTTTACACAACGTCTTTCTCACAACGTCTTTTTTACAACGTCTATCTCACACCGTTTGCCTTACATATTCGTCCTGACAACGTTGTTCTCACAACAGCACGAAATACGCGTAATCTTTCTCTATGTGACTAATCCCAAATCACTTTTTTTTCGAAAAGTCGCCAAAATTCCAATTTGTGGGATATTTCGAAAATAACCCAACTATCTTATAATCGAGCAAACTCTTCATTATACATTATTGCACATATCCCTTCAAAGACTTTTCATGTGTTCTAGAAATTCAACAATCATTTGAGGGAAGGGTCTTTGAAGGTGCTGAAGCACATCGGATTGATATAGGCCTTTGCTGTTATAAGCTATTGGCCACGGTTAAAATATGAGCCATATGCAATTGACACTGACTTGTCCTTAGAATTCTAATAGACTAGTCCAGACTTCTAAACAACTAAACTATTGAGGTGATTATGAGACGAACCCTATATTATATTGTCCATTGGCCACGGGGTAAACAAGAGTCATATATGAATGACCACTGGTCTGTCCTTAATAACTTGTCAATTGAAGATCTCTCAAGGCACCAACATCATTTAATTATTAGAGAGGAACAGTTACTTTTAATTTCGCTCGACCCTGGGAATCCTGCAAAATTTTATAAAGTGTATATAAAGAAACAATAGTAAACCAAAGATTTTGCAAAAAATACGAGACAACCAAAAGGGGTTTGGCCTAAAAGGAACACTGTAAAAATTTGGTATCTAAATATTAAGTTGTTTTGAAGATATAAATGAATAATCAGGTCTACTGTTATTAGTGACCTTTCCTTTACATCTGAAAAAGTTACATGAGTGTTTTATATAAATTATATAAATATCACAAGTCGACAAAACTTTAGCATGTCCCCTTTATTATTCTCAAAGATGCATTGCAACTCATGTTTTGGCTTATGTTGAATAAACGCTACTTTTACATGTAAATTACATCAATATAAAAATTGTCCAATGCCGCTTTTTAGTCCATGTAGGAACGGTGTTTCTATGCAAAATTTACTAACGTCAGTAGCAACAATCACAAGGGACCTTTACAGACCAAGTCGAAAATAAAACCTTGGTGTCCCAATGGTATATTATATAGGAACCGAAAAGGAGGGGGTGGGGTATACGTATCTTATACTTTTTTCATTTCGTCTTGCTCTCGGCAAATGGGAACCAGTGGCATGAAGAAATCTTCCATGCAGTCCACAATCATGTCAGCCTTAAGCCTCTCAAGCTCAGTGTCTCCATATAAACCTATCGTAAAAGGTATGTCACATCAAATTTTATATGGGTTGTGGCACAAAGGTATTTTCGGTATAACATATAAAATTTGATGTGACATACTTTTTACGATAGGTTTATATGGAGAGCAAGACGAAGTGAAAAAAGTATAAGATACGTATAGTGTAAAGTTTAAAATAAACCACTGACTTAATATAAAAAGATTAGGTTCTAACTAAACGTCCCTATTTGAAGCATTCAGAGATGGAAATATTTAGCATATAAACTTATACAACATGGTAAATAATGGTCTATGATAATATAAAGAACATTGTACTCTTATAATATTATGCAATTATTATAAATGTTGGAACTATCTTTCTCACATGATAGTCGAGCTAAAATAAGTAAAGATGTACTTATGCATGTTATTTAAACTTACGAACAATATATAATTATATATCAGGAACAGTTGCGACAGAAGTACTTAGAAGAAGGCGCCAAGAACCAGCTTTCCAAGTTCGAAGCTATGGTCATCAGTGATGGTGGATTCATTAATAACAAGGTTTATGCAATATAAAAAGATGCTATTGTGGTATAAAATTACAGTCATGAACCGCACAAGCATTCATGTAGAACAATTAACAGGAACCATAAACAGATTTAATGGCGAAATAGTTTTACTTTACGTTGATTTTTAAAATTAATTTCATTCAAAAAAAAAGTTCTACTGAAAGATTACAAAAACACATCAGAAATCAAGCTCTCGATCCGTTTAACACTTCGAGGCGAATCGGGTGCATCTTTATTTGCTTATATCTTAGCAAACAATTATTCAATATGTGAAAGTTTTTTTTTAGATATACATATTTTGTTCATTTTTTATTAGGTGACATGGGCTGATCTAGTTGTGTTCAACGGACTGCAGTTTCCGGAAGACATTGGCGTCAAGATCGATCTCACCGACTTTCCAAATATCACTCGAGCGTGTGAACGCGTGAAAAATAACCCGATCATTGCAGCATGGCTTAAGAAACGACCTGAGACGCCTTTCTGAATGGACAAACATTTTGTTATTCTAATGCAATATACACGTATATCATGTACATGTATGTGGCATTGAAAAGGCTGATTACTAGTTCGACCGAATGAAAAACACCTCGATTATGCGGTTTTGATCAAGATACAAACAATTATATTACTTTAAGAACGCATATATATTTTGCACTTATGCGAGCAAACATCTTTTTGGCATATTTGGGTAAATAATCACTTGAGAATGATGAATAAGACTGCATTTACAATTAAAATAAAATACAATCGGTAAGATTTTCATTTATTCAATAAATTTACTCAATTAGCACAATGAGTTATTTCGAGAAGTTATTTCGCATGACCCTATGACCAATGAATATACTGAAGGCAAGAAATGTATCTGATTGTTTACCAATAATTAGGATCTGCTCAGAAAAGCTGGTTTAGTTGTGTATGCCATATTTATAATGCAACAAAATCAATAGAATTGTTCAAGTCAATATTTAAATTAATACGAGCTATATCAATTTCATCCCAGTTTGTTGAAAATAAAGACATCCAATGCATCTTCCAAATGGATTGGTATTCGTTTTCTGTTCGTCTGAAGAAAAGTATCTGACTGTGGCGAGTTGGTCATGTCGTCCTCGCTACTAAGGTGGTTAAACTTATTCCAGGCCAGCACCAGGTGCTAAAAGATAATAATAAATTGAATGTTTGTTAATGCAAGTTGTTTTTTTCCAAATGTAAAATATGTCTCTTAATCTATAGCTCATAATACAAATAACATAATTTTAGTTGAAAACATTGTTTTGACATAATGCATTTTTTTTGGAAACCTAGTTATGTACGCTTGAATTTTCTCAGTTCAATACAGGAAAACATCGGAAAATATTTTCCTTGTGGGAACCAGAACCAAAGGCAAAGTCTAAGGTTCTCCATGGTGGTCCTCGAGGGAGTATAATTTTATATTATGTACTTAATGTATATGTCGCTATATTGTGCTTTTAATAAAAAAAACGTATTTTTTGATGATTTGCAATCGTCGTAGAGATTGCACAGCAAATGGCATTTTCAAATGAGGTATCAATTGACCTCAGTAAGGGTAAAAACAGTCGCATGCATTACTAACTTCTCGTGGCAAACCATAAACGCTAAACATTAAACGCACAAACACTAAACGCTAAAACGCTAAACGCACAAACGCTAAACGCTGAACCATAGCCACCCACATGTGTGAGGGGTATATAAAGGACATTATTATGAGTGGTTATCTTTACCTCTTCCATGCCCTTTCATCAAACGCTAAACGTTAAACGCTAAACGCTTAACGCACAAACGCCAAACGTTAAACGCTATACTCTTATCTTGCAAACCCTTAAACCTTAAACGTTAAACGCTAAACGTTACATAAATCGAGAAGTTAGGACCGCGCGCCACTGTACGTTTGCAATTTCGGATACAGTACGTTCTTATTAGGGCCTGTTCACACGGGAAGCGACAAAATACGTGTAAGGTCTTTCTAAAACACGCGACGCACTGTCACGTATTTTATAAAGAACATATAAGTATATTGACTCGCGTCGTTTCCCGTGTGAACAAGCCCTCAAGCCACACAGAGGTGCGAATAAACAAAAACTACTTTTTGACGTAAAAGAAAGCTTTTCCGTTGTTTGAAGAGCATCCCAAAAGTTGTCCCTCGCAACAATGTCACCGGTAAATCACAGACGGCTCGTTTATTTTGCCAAAATGTTTTAAAGGAAGGTGATTTGTGTTAGTGCGTGGCCAGACGGGGAGCGTCGTTGAGCGTCAGCGGTATTGGTCCTATATGTTCTTTAAGGGACTTTTTTCGGTGACGCTCCAAACTAGGTGGCCACACGGCAAGCGTCGTGCACAAGATCATATGTGTTTGAAATCTTATGAGGATTCGAGAAAAGTTTGAAATAGAGTGAAAGAATGCACTTGTGTCGCGATAAACAATTGATTAGAGACTTTGATTTGCTGTAAGTTTCGTAACAAATACTCCACACTCCTCGTAAGTGTATTAAATTATGTACCTAAGACATTTGAAATGCCCTAACTTTATTTATTAAATACGATTTCTAAGTCAAAGTAACGTCCGTTGACGCTCCCCGTCTGGCCACCCCAAAACGCTCGACTCTCCCCGTCTGGCCAAGCACTAACACATCTTTTTAGGATAGACAGTCTTTAAAGGAGCAAGCTCAGGCGCGGAGTTAGAGGGGGCGCACCCGGCGCACGCCCCCTGTTCGCCATTATATGTAAGACAAAAAAAATAATTTGCGCCCCCGGTTCAGCCCGATAGTTTATACTGTTGCGCCTCCGGGTTCAATATTTTCTGGATCCGCGCCTGCAGCTAGCAATATTCCTTCAGCTACAGCAAATGATAATATACCAGTGTTGTGAATCTAAGGTGCGATACTCGTCTCCAAAGGGCTCTAAAATATTTACAAATCATTGCAAATATTTAAAAATGTTTGGAGACTTAAGGTTCTAAAAGTTTCCAGGAATTTTCATAGCGATCTGACCCGCCTGGTTTGCTTATTTCCATTTATCGAGGATCCTTGTTTAAGGCGCGCGCCCAATGACACGAGTACGAGTACGAGAACGAGAACGAATACGAATGCGAGACAAAATTTGGAGGTTGTTTGCAATGTTCGACAAGTATGTGTGTTGTTATTTAAAAAACACATACCTTTTATAGAAATGCACCCCACGAGGTGTTCCTGAAAAAGGTGTTTCTTTTGAAAATTGATCTAGCTACACAGTTTCGAAAATGCGATCTTGCTACAAGAATAAATGGAACAGTTTTTTTTCAATAACTTTCTTTTTTTTTACCAATCCAATCTAAAATGTTTGTTAATCAAAATCATATAGCTAGGCGTTCTAAATAGAAATGATAGCAAAAATGTGTATTACATAACACTATTTCAACTACTTTTCACAAAAAGTGTTCCTCGCCGGATTCTAGCTGTCTAGATGAGCGCAATGAGACCAGCTAGCTACACCAATACGAACACCTTTTTACAAAAATTGCTCTTCTAGATTTGAGTAATTATTGTATATTTCAATGTATCAATCGGTTTAATGCTCAAATTAACACTTTCTAAAAATCAAGTCGTGGGGTGTCCTTTTTTTATACGGCTTTCAACCAATAACTTTAACTAACATACTGGTCAAACATTGCAAACAACGTCCGAATTTCTTCTCGCATTCGTATTCGTTCTCGTTCTCGTACTCCTACTCGTGTCAGTGGGCGCGCGCGTTAAACTCAGTGTGATCAGTTGAACAATAGCAATGCTGGGTACTTCAAACAAAGGAACAAAAACAATATATTTCTATTCTCATTCAAGTCGCTAAAAAGAAGGGAGTATTAAACGTATGTATATTGTCGTTTCAACAGCGATCCCCCTGGCCAATAGTTCAACTCAAAGTGACACTCAAAACCCTACAAGTAATCAACTCAAATTGTGCGAAAACCCATCCCTAACTTCTAATCCATCACATCACAACGATGAGCTTTCCGTCTGATATATACACGAAGCAAAGTTTTTCAGTCATATGTATTTTCAGTCGATGTATGTATTTTTTCTTACTTTATCCTAAGGCAAGAAAAAAAAACACATTGAAGATTCTAATTGACCTCAAACAACAAATATGTATATACAACATTATAATCATTTCAATTTAATTTTATGCCCTAAAGGTCGTTTTATAAAGAAAAAGTAAAAAGAAAAGAGATAAACAGAACTTACGGCCTGCTCTATTTTCAAAGTCTTCAAAATCTGAAAAAGACAACAGGTCATAGTTTGAAGTATAAACAACAAAAACAAAATAAGTAGATTGTATGACTTACCTCGCTGGATAAACTAGACGAACAATTGTTTATTTTAGTTACTTTAAGTTTGATTAAATGAAAATGTTACATTTAACTATATTTTAAGATATACATTGAACATAAACGCACTTTAGATATACTGCTGAGGAAATACCGAGTCAATATTTTCTATTATATAATTTACTCAATTACAAACTTTTTTCTAACAATAACTTATCAAACTTTCTTAGTATTTGCGATATGTAATCAAATCCTAAGTGAGTTCATGTTAGTTCCATACATGTTTCAGGTTTTTTTTAAAAGAACATTTAGCTAACTGTGTTCGTACTTATTTATCTTGCTGTATTGAATTTAAAACAGTATTTTACATTTTCTCATATACATAATTTGGATAATTAA
The DNA here is from genome assembly GCA_001703475.1 of Hydroides elegans. NCBI lineage: Eukaryota > Metazoa > Annelida > Polychaeta > Sabellida > Serpulidae > Hydroides > Hydroides elegans. The sequence continues at coordinate 27,088 of LQRL01123135.1, forward strand.
TAAAAAATATATTTGCACATACCTTTACCCATCGCTAGCATGATGCAAAGCATCAAAATGATTGTGAAAATTATTTCTGTATCAATAAATTGCATTTTGAAATCCTTTAATTTCCCAGCAGTAGGTGTTGACTCCTAAATCGATTAAATGCAAGTAACATACACATGAAGCCTTAATGTTGCATCTTTATAACCTAGCACGATCGTCGCAGACAAACATAGAGTGGACTGCCACTTGATGAAATAAAGATTCATAATTTCTGAGGTTTTTGTGTATATAATTTGAAGGTCTAATCTATAAGAGATATCCTTTAATATAAATTCAATAAATTATCTTTTTAAAAAAAAATCAATAAATAATAAATAATTAGCGATGCTATTTTCTACTTTCATACGGATATTAATAATAAATGGTCGTTGAAAATTTACTAATTGCAACATCTGGTCATTTGTTTGATGAAATAAGCAGTTTTGCCGACATTAATTGATAAATTTGATGAGATATCAACTTATATTATATCTGTAAACGTTTAAGACGTCGATATGATGAACTAATAGGGTCGTCACACAATTGCTGTTAATTATACAAGGAAATATTTTTTGGAACATTAACGCAAAAAAAAAATATTTATACATATAACACCTGATTTTTATTATGTATTTAACGTGTACAACGTTGCACTCGATTTTGCAATATTTCAATAACCTTATAAAACACATATTACTTATTGAGCTGTAAAATCTTCTCATCGATTTAAGATATGATTTTAATATATATATATATGTATATTTTGAAACATATATTCAATCTATTGATTATCAAAGAAACAAATAGGGTCCTGCAATATAGTCTAATCCTCAAAAATGACGAGTCGCTATTTCATCAAGTGGAAGCGTCTTCTACATATATTGACAGTTGTTTTTCAAGCATCAGTCTCACAACAGGCATACAAATGCTTGTTAATTATTGTTTGTCTCGTCTTCATATTCACGGGTATCGTGTTACCCATAAATTACAATTTCTTACAATTTAACGAGAAGTCAACGCCTTTTCGGTGCACCCTTGCGTAGCCTCGTTTAACTTCATAAATTACAATTTCAAATGATTATGTACCAGCGTGCATAACAGTCCAAAATCTGGTTATTTTGACATAAAACAGTCTTTTAGAAATAGGAATAATTTATCCTCTTAAATCATTGGTAGATCTATTTGTTTGTCTCGTGTTCATATTAACTGGTTTCGTGTAACCCTTAAATAACATGTTAGTATAATTATGTACGGTAGTTTATAACAGACACGTGATCTGAATAAGTCTTCGGTTATATTGACGTAGAAAGTATTCTATAAACAATGGGGACATTTTTTTATATTTTCATTAAAATTGTTTACCAGCTTTTCACATTTTTTGTACAAAATTAGTTGGAATTTTACGCCATGCTGTTTTTATTCATTTTTTTTTTCTATTTCAAGGAAAAATGCCTCAAAATCTTGGCTTTCTATGTACATGTATTAAATCGTGTAATAATGCTTTAAAAAACGTGGTACAACTAAAAAAGGACAATGTGCAGCATTGTGGGTTTTCTGCTCCCTTTGATTTTAAATGTAATTTTTAAATGCTATTATGTAACATCTAAACAAATCAACTGGTAAAACTTTATAGGAAACGGTCCAACAGTAATTCCAAAATTATAAAAATGATTCATCAGGAGTGTGGTTTCATATATGTGGGTGCAAGTTGTGAGTTAGAATTTGTTGCATTTTCGAATCACTCTAGTCATTGAGGAAATAACAAATCAAATAGATATTTTTATATTCTATTTTCTAAAGAGAGTAGTTATATTTGAAGGTATCTTCATATCTATTATATTTGATTTTTATTTAAAAACGATCAATTAAAATATAATGCTTAAACATACATTCTATTAATTCCCAATCGGTGCTATGAATCGATAGTTTTTTTTCAATAAAGAAATAATAAATAGTCATACATAATAAACTTAATACAACTTTGCCAATATTTTGGCCTCAAAAACGATTATATCTAAATTAGAGGTAAAATTCATTTTACCGTTATTTTATATCGAATTTCCGAAACCATCGTTTATAAAAAAATATCTACAATGACTTTTCTACCAATATTTTTACGTCAAATGGTAGGTTATTCAATTGTCTTTCCATTTGAAAGGTGATTGGAATCAAAGATCAAGCTAAAATATTTTATTTGATTTTTCTTATCGAACTATCGATCTATCTTGTTTGCGATAAATATCCAACATGTCGCAGTCCTTGCGCTCTTCAATGACACATTTCGCAGCATGCTCTAGTGATTTTAGGGAAGTCGGTGAACTTTGATTTCGTATTTTATTTAATAAACGATGTATTTTTGTCTGATTTGATTTCAGAACATACATGTACGATTATAAAATATCAATAAGAAATAGGAAATCTTCATATAAAATACAATGTTTATTAGAAATAAGATTATTAATCATTATTTTTATACCATTGTATAGCTACATAAACAGTTCTTTCCGAGAAGTTAGCAAAAAACAATAACTATAACATGAAATATAGCCAAGATTTATACAAATGATATAAAGGACATCAAGACATCCCATATATGGTCACGCCATTTTCAGTTTTTCTAGAGAAAGTTGTCAGATTGTAATGAGTTGCCACTTTCTTCTATTTTTTTAGTTTCGCCATTTCACTCAATCCAGGCGACCACCAGGAGCTAAAATAAATCATAAAAGTATGGTTAGGTTTCAAATGAGGCATCACTCATAGAGTCTATGGATAAAACGCGACTGTTTTATACAGAAAACTCATGCATCACATTCAAATAAGAATTAACGTACGCAGCCTATTTAGAAGATCACCTCATTAGCTGTTTTTCACAAAAGGTATTCCCACACTTAATCACAGCTAGCTTGGAAATATTGCGAAAATACATTCTAGCTTATCGATTTAAGGTAACCTTGCGATATATATTTTTTCATAAAGGTTATGAGAATTATGATTTTGAAATTAATTGTAAATTGCTTGGAATGAAATAATAAACTGATATTGATTTTACATGATGAATTAGTTGGTCATTGCCAATATTTGTATTTTCGCAAAAGGTTATTCTATAAAAGGAAAACCACTCAGTTGGCTTGGCAAAAGTAAATATATTTCTGCAAAGTTGTAACGTTCAAAACGATTCAAAAGAATTGCTGGTGCTCTTCGTGTTAAATGTAAGCGCGTTGTACTTGTGGTCGCCGTACGTTAAACATAAGTCGGACTGTAACGCGAATAAAAAACTAGCCAACAAAATGAAACTTTTTTTTGTGACTGGCAAACCATTATGTGTTTTTAACAAATTCGGAGTCGCTGATTCCGAATATGAAAACCAAATTTCTCAATCGGGTCACGTTTTTGAGAAAATCGATATCCAAAATTTGTACATTTTGTGTTGAATTTTACGTTTTCCATATTTCAAACTTGTGAAACTATGATCGAGACTTCATGAAAATTATATTTCATCATGAATTATCTCCAAACTAATGTCTTAGATATAAATTATGCAATTAAACCAGTTTATCAAATTATCTATGCAAAACAAAATGACATTTTGTGTCTTTAAGTTCGTGAAAACGGGGTCTTGCTTTATATTTTGATGATTTCAGGCATGACAATATTTTTTTCAACTATATTTGTATTTATATGGAACACTGAATCTAGAATTTACTATTGGTACCAAAATACGTTTTAAAAAAGGCACGAAACCGATATTTTTGAAGCATCATCATTTTTGAGCACCTATGGGATATGACAAAAAGTTTTCGTTTATATTTGTGTGGCTCAAACTCTAGACACATAGGGTATCAGGGATTATAATTCACTTAGGTGGTATATAGATAGATTTTTATTTAAAAAAATAAGTTGTGATATGCGAGGCCAATCTAATTCTGACTCCAAAATCAAACCAGCCCGTTCTGCCTTTCTTGTCCTAAGAGATGACACGTTTCTTCACAAAATAAGTTTTTTACATGAGTAAAACAAAATTGTTTTAAGAATTTATTCCCTTTTTGATAATCTAAGGTGTATTTAAAGTACCCGTTTTAGTTTTGAAACTTGTATTTAACCATATGTTATATTCATTGGCCATGACAAACATTTTAATTTTTTGGGAAATGAGTAAATGTTGGCTGGAGTGAAAATTTCGATGGATATTAGAATATATAGTGTATCTATTCAAAGCTCAATATGTGATCGTTTATGGCTGACACGATGATACTTTTTTACAACATAAAATATGACGCTAGGAAGGGAGAACAAATATTTTGATTTTTTTGCTCATGTAACATCAATTTTTGGTTTTAAACGGTCAAATCTGTGAATGAATTTCCTGATAAAATGTCCCTACATATCGTATTTTGTTTGCTCTATGTGATCAAACCATTTAAATACCAATCCGGAAAGCTCAAAATGTCTAATTATGGTGAAAAAACCGTTAAACGCCTTAAAATCGTGAAATTTTCGAAAATTTTCAACTCTCGATAGAAAAAAAACAGACCCGATAGGGCATTTTGGATATCAGATTCGTAATCAATGACCCAAAATTAGCTTAAAAAACATGATCTCTCCCCAGTCACAAATTGACTGTTGGCTAGTGCTATATATTTGACAGTAAAAAAAAAAATTTTCTTTTTTATTTTGCGTTGTGACAAATGGTGCGTTCGCCGGAAACAGGCTAAAAAAGCTCGTAAGCATGTTTGTTATGCATTCTTTTATACCAATTTTACATAAAAAAGCGCATAATTTACATACATAAATTATGCGCTTTTTCATTTATGTCAAATTGGTATAAAACGACGCCTCATAAAATAACATAACCAACACGCTTTTGAGCTTTTTGGGGACTGTTTCGTGTGAACGCGCATTCAAGCTAAGTGTTTTCAACCACATTACATCGAAAGAAATATTTGACACGAAAATTCAAGACACAAACAAAGCTTCTTTATCTTTTTCATCCAGAACATATTTTGATATACATTAGCTAACTGTATAGCATTTTGTATGTGAAAGCAAAATATGGTAAAAGATTTTCAAATATGGGCCTAGCCACACGGGAAACTTTTTCCAGCCTTTTTGTCAAGTTTCGAGCGTTGTTTAAAGCTTCGAGCGTTTTTGTGGCCACACGACAGGCGTCGAGCTTTTTTATTTGAGATTACTTCCATAGGCATTATTAAATTTCGAACAACAACATAGATCTATGAAATCTGCCTAAATAAAATTGTTATAAAATCATGTCCTCGCAAGTCATGTCCTCGCAAGTCAATTGTATTTGTTAATTCATTCGGATTTTCGATTATATAATAGACGGGTGTATCTTGAATTCGCAGGAATCTATATTTCGCGGAAACGTGTTTCTCGAGCATTATTCATATTCAGAACCATCTAATATATAGGAGTACATTGAGAAACCATTTTTCTATCACACTCAAGTCAAAACACGATCACGGTCTCAAGTAATTCTAAAATAACACATGTCCGCGAATTATAGATTCCCGCGAATTCCAGATACACCCTTCTATATATCCCAACTTTCGCAAATACACGTGGCATCGAAAGGAATTTATTTATTTTAAGGTTTAAAGTTAATTTAGATTCTCTTAATTTGTTTACCTGTAAAATTGGTTATATCCTCTTGTCACAAATCGCTATCCCCACACTCTTTATTTTCGTATCATAAAAGAGAATGTAGAATCATCCCGCACAAAATTGACCATTTTCCCGTTTCTCTTTAATATATATATATTTTAATCTTCCAAATTTTAGAAGAGTCTCTACTATAAATCAATATGAAATCTTTGCTAGAATCTACAGCCTAGAAACTATAGGTTCTATGAACAATTGGCACAAGTATGCACTGCTTTGTTGGTAGTCCACATTTATACCAATTTAGGTGTGGAATATAAGTTCTATACTGAATGACGATAGTATCTCTATTATGATTTGAATGCTAAAGGTGTCGAATAAGCACATGGACTTTCGGAATAGAATAGTGATTGTTTATATCAATATGTTAATATTTTGATTAAAACTGCATCAAACTTCTATGATAGATCTGAACAAGATAGTAGGTCTTCTTGATTCGATCGATCGACGTTGAAACATTGGAAAAGATGGTTGTGTAGACTAAATAACAAATATAATCTAGGTCATAGCATATGTGTGAATTTATAATTAAACATGAGCAATGTTTTAAAGATTAGCGTTCACGGATAATTTTCCAACATAAAATATCTAAAAGGACAAAAACAATCTTCATGCGTTTTAAAAAGCTTGGTACGTTTTTAAAAACGTGATGCGGTTTTAAAAGCGTGATATATTTCTTAAAACGGCTTGCTTTTTCAACAAAAGTCGTCGAGCGTTTTCCTTTTTGACATTGGTTTGAATGGCAAATATCTATTGTCTAAATAAAACAGCTTGCCGTGTGGCCACAAAAACGCTTGCGGCTTGGTTAATATTGATTCTGAGTGATAAGCTAAGATAAACATAACTTACGACCAGCGCCATTTTCAAAGTCTTTAAAATCTGAAAAAAAATAGTCATCGTTTGAGGTATGCATAAATAACTACAGCAAACAGTAGATTGTATGGCTCACCTAGCTGGATAAACAAGCTGAACAGTTTCTTACTTTTAGTTCAGTTTAATTGTGTAACTTGAAAATGTTATTTACATGTATAACTATATTACACAATACAAAATTTGACATATGTGAACACACTTAAAAGGTACTGTCGAATTGATACCGAAACAATTATTTATGAAGCATAATTTACTCAATGATATACTCTATTTAAATAACTTATCAGAATTTCTTAATTCATAAGATACTTAAAGATTTCAATATGAGATCATGCTGGATATACACCATTTCAATATTTTTTACCAGAGCACATGAGAAATGTCGCTATTTTGATAATTATGCTATATTGAATTAACAACAGTAGTTTAAACTTTTTTCATGAAATGAAGAAGAAAAACAATTGCACATACCTGTACCCATGGCTAGTATGATGCAAAGCATCATAATAATTGTGAAAATTATTTCTGTACTAAGAAATTGCATTTTAAGTCTCGTTAGTTTCGCAGCAAGCTTTGCCTGAATAGTAAACCCTGCGATGTTAGCCGCATCAAAATAAAAACTTAATGTTGCAGTATCTTTATAACCTAACACGATCGTCGAACATAAACATAGAGTTGACTGCCACTTTATGAAATAGCGATTCACCATTTTTGATATTTGAAAGTTTTCTGTTAATTATTTGACCAACACCAAATCGAGCGGAGATATTATTTGAAATGAATATACAGATATTATTTACATGATAGGGGTGAGTAATTCAAATGCTATTACTTATTTGCTTGAGCTAACGTTCATAATAAAAAAAGTAAATATATGTTCCACTTTTTCACATCTTATATAAATGTTGTCTATTACAATCGAATAGAATCTAAAATATTTTGATCCAGATCTTACTAATGTTATGATAAGAAAAACGTCAATATTAACACTTGTTTGATCGACATATTTATCTTTCTGGTTTGACCTCTGTCAATAAATAAATGAAATGAAACATTTTTTATGTAAAAATATAGTATCGACATAAATTATATCTTTAATAATGGGATATAGTTACTAGACTCTATAGTTCCAATAATAACTCTATTGCACAAAGTTTGGCATACAATTATTGTAGAATATACAAAGTAAAAAAACTGTATTTATAATATAAAATAAACACCAATAAGTTCCAATTACGATTTTGCAATATATATTTTAAGTGATTCGATTTT
>LQRL01123137.1:0-17594 GCA_001703475.1 Hydroides elegans
TATATAATGTATGAATATACATAAAGCAACACCGACACATGTAACAATTATATGCATAATTGTGTTGTAGCGTTACTGGACACCTCAATCGATTGTAACGTCCGTATGTTAGAAATGAGGGATCAACTACGAACAATGTTTATGGTTGCATTTGGCTTTGTTGAACCAATGTAGCCATTATTGTTTGGTTGTGATTTTGCTTAAAGTTGTCTTGTTTAACACCAAACTTATTGATTGCAAAACGTCTTTAAAATGTTAGCATCAATCATTGTTATAAATAAAGCTATATATCTGTATATATATTTTTCGTTTTACATACTAACCATTATATAGAAGATGCACTCGTATAAGCAGCTTATACTAAACAAGCGTTAAATTCACACCAATGTCATATGCACTATAAATGAATACCCAAATAAAATGATAAATAAAAATAATATCTGTATTTTCATTTTGTAAATACAAATGTTTGTTTTTGATAAAATAACTTGTATTCGTTCGTTTTTGAGACCAAAGAGAAAAATGATCACTTTTGTGATACTTTGCTTGATCAACCTATCCAAGAAACATTTTTGTTTCTGATATTTTACTTTAAAAAATGAAAATAGTCAGACTTTTTTACTTTTCTTCAACAAAAATGAACACCTCAATTATAATATAAGATTTCATATCTTAACATTACAATATTGAGAATTATATTTGTAGAAAAAATGTTTTGGGCAGAAAAGATGGCATGAAATGTTTTTTTGAAAACTTAAAATTTTTTTTGATTAGCATCAATAACGCCAATATATTATCATAACCTTTGGTTCTTTATTTTATATCAAATGAGAAACAAGCATGATCACATTTGGAGTTTCAGCTAGATATATATCGTTGTTGTTGTTTATATCGGGTACTTTGAGCTGTTTTACATTTATTGATCATAAAATCCAAATTCCAATATGAATGAATCAATCAATAGAAGTTCTTAAAATCCAGATTAGTGTACATTGTAATACCAAAACGCCTAACATTAATGTACTGACCACATGTTTGTCGACACAAGTAAACTCTTTATAGATCTAGCACTTCAATTATAAAAAGGATGATCAAAATGCAAATATTGTCATGACCTGTATTAATAGCATATCAAGTAATAATAAAGGTTTTTATATGTGATTTTGATGACCAGGAATAATATCTACTATAATAGCGGTATTTCAAGAAAGATAAAGTATCACATTGTCGACTTTTAAATGATGCAAGTCTTTGTTGAAAACTTCTTTTATAATTATTCTCACACTAAAATTGTAATCTAATTGTGCTGATATTTTATTTAAGGTATACTATAATAACAAACAAATGAAAATATATCCTTTAAATGAAACCTTTAAATTAAAGTACGTACCAGTTCACTGGAAATTTACAAATATATCATAACGATACATTTTTTTTCAAGGAATACATTATTTTCGTTCCCCCTAAAGGGACCTAACGAAAAGCATGAGCTAATTATCATATTCCATTTATTAGTTTCCAAACATGCCCTTTTTATATAGCAACTATAAAATAAGTTCATAAACCGTTATCTTTCTTACAAAGTTCATTCTGCGTGTTCATAAAAAGCCATAAATGAACAATTCACACATATACACGTGTATTTAGCGCTCATTAGAGTTTAAAACGCAAGATTCAGACAGACCCAAGGCGTTTATAACATTTTATTGTATTTCAATTAGAATCGTCATTTTATCAAATATATTGAATAATTGATCTAAAAATTATAAAATAAACACATGTTTCAGTTGACAAGTGATCTTCATATATTTTATCAATACATATTCATTCTATTGGTCTTACGGCTTGCAAAATTTTACTTTAAAGCTCTCAAATAAATACAAATTTGTCATATTTAAGTTATACTTATCTCAACAATATGTATCAATTGTATCACAGAATGATTTCACGTGTCACCCTAATAGCCATAAATGAGCACTTCACACAGATGCACCTGTATATAGCGCTCATTGGGATCCCGGAACTCGAGCTTCAGGTAGCTGCATCGGAAATCCATGTCGACATGGATCTGCAGAAACATGGGTTCGTTGTGGCTGCATTGGTCACCCAACTGTAGTGGACATCCTCGAGAAGACGCTCGTCCCGGTCGTTTATTGCGTCAGCAAGGAGGACTTTGACTGAGATCTTCTCGCTTCATGTTTCATTAGGAAATTACAAAATATATATTATAAACACAAATTGCATCCGACTAAGATATACCTTCTCATAGGCCTTTTTGCAGATAGTATAAACACCCTAAACATTTAATACATTTTAAAAACTTATTTTTGGTTGTTGTCAGCAACTTTGCCACCTTTTTAGTATCAACTATTCATTCATTTTAAAATCTTCTAAGCCAAGAGACGACTTTCACTGATTCCTGCTTGTAACCTATTCACTAACAAATATAATTTAGAGGCACATTCATACTTGGAAAATATCATTACACCGATTTATAAGTAGTTCGTTGTATGTTTATAATTAGTCGACAAGATACCTTCATTATTAGGACCTTAAAAATGCATTATGTAAAAAAAGGATGTGTTTTTATCATAGCTATTTATAAATCATATTTGTTTGAGATATGCATTATCTCATTCAAAAAAAATTACTGATCGACTGATACATTCTTGTCAACTTTTGCATTTAGAAATGCTTTTAAAATATTGTTTTAGATATTTCTGAGAAATATATTGGTTTAAATATGTATTCTCTCATAAAAAATGTGGATTTTACATGTGGTCATGGTTCTAATACCTGAGGTATAATTTAAGTTTATCTTTGAAAATGTTGTTCAAGATTTTTATTACAATTACGGATCTCATTCACAGATTTACTTGGTTTCAAGGATTCTCTACTTTATGACTAAGTGCTTGCTAGGAAAACTTACATTGCGAAATGCGCTGAGCATTGATTCATGGAATTGCTACTGCAGTTCTCGAAGGCTATGGATCTATATTTATTTTCAATTTTAGTTTATATGAAATGTAATCAATATGTAGTCGATGTCTAAACATGCCATAGTCCGATCGAGTTCTATTCTTTACTTAAAAAATCGCCACAGTGTTTTATCAATATTTGAATTTACCTTAAGTTTAAAGAATGTAATCAATGTGTCGTCGGTACCTAACATGGCATTACCCAATCAATGTTTTTCATATATTTTTACATATACGTCTTGTGTTTTAATGTAAATATTACAAAAAACGTGTTATTTCATAAAACAACGCTCGTAGCAAATATACACATAAATAAACCAATTTGATTGTTTATATTTCATTTTATTTCTATAAACGTTGAAATTATTTCATGATATATTCAGTAGTTAAAGCAATTTTGTTTTGTCAGAATAAAAAGTTATTGAATTTATTTTTCAATATTATGAAACATCACACAATTTCACAATCAGGAGGACTATGCTGATAATTGTGTTACATCGAATAAACTTTAGTCACGAGAATCAAAATGAATTATTGTTATTGATTTCTTTGACATATTAGTGTTTAATTGGAAGAAACAAAATTAATAAAAAATGTCATAATTAAATATGAAGTTATCATAATGATTAATTCGATGAGTAGATAACAGTGATATAACAGTGATATACTATCGTTTCAATCTACATCATAAATAAAAGTTCAAAATTTCAAAGAATTTTCGATTTCTTTATTAACATAAAGTGTAGTTTGTAACCTCAAACTAATCTGTGTAATCAAACGCCCTTCCCATAATTATGGGAAAATTAAAAATGAATTAGTTTATACTGATATGTTTTGATATATGCAATGATTAACCAAGGCATCAAAATAAGTGCAAGTATGGAACTAATCTGGAATTCAAACATAATTGAACATAATTGAAAAATGAAAGAGTGTGTCAAAAGGCTATTATTTCTATTATATATACTTGAGAAGTTTACTTTTTGTTATATCATGAAATATTGAACTGTCATGTCTACTTATCTTATTTTGTCCCATGGTTAGTACAATACTAAATGAATGCCAATACCTTAACATACAAATTCGTTCGTATTGGGACAAGGTAGGTCTTTTATATTGGTAATATCGCAAAATGTTCTACATTTATCTGATAAAAACGCTCGATACAAACAAAAATTAAAGAAAATATTATAAAGATTGTGCAACAATAAAGACCTCTTTTGTATTCAATTTTATGATTCATTAAGCAACAGCCGAATATGCAAATATAAACAATCCCAATCTATGTACTTTTACCAATTTTGACACAATATTTCTCCTAGATTTAATTATAAACATATAAATAATTTGTACCTCAAACAAATTCATGCATATTAGCGCCCCTCCCATAATGGTGAATAGTGCGTCCTTCTTTTTTACAAGCTGATAAAAAATCGTTATGGTTTCAGCGAGGTAATATTTTTCAAACAAAATTCGAGCCTTGATTAAAATATTTATGAACAGTAAATTGTTATGATAGAATGCATTTTATCAAAATCAGCTTCGCATTGCGATTTATTGCGCTTTAGGATACATTTGTGACTACAGTTTTAATTGTGTTAAGAAACCTCATTGAGAAAACAAATACCATTAGGTAATGTCAGCAGTTAGGCTGAATCCTTTATGTTTTAAAGAATTGTTTTAAAAACACACCAGCATAGCTCCACTTGTACCCTAGCTTTAGTTGAATAGAGTGATTCCAATTTATTCATTCTACTGAAGAAGTAACATATATGCATTATCGAAACTTGTTTTTTTTATAATGATAACTCTCTCATGGCTATGTATATTTTACATGTAGTACATAGTTCATAGTATTCATAGTTTGTTTTATTACTAAATTAAAACAAAGAATAATGATTTCAAAAACGATATATGCTGTACCATTTAGATTATTGGCAATATTGAAACTTTTCAGGAACATGCAAGACGAGAAGTATCAAAGAAGGGTCATGTTATGGACCCATCCGCGTGCTATGTCCACTGCTTTCTTCAGAGCTATGAATAGTCCTTCTTACACAAAGGTATTTAAGGAAAGGACAACGTATATTTTATTTAAACAAATTTAATACAGATGTACATTAACCTTTTACTTTTTAATAATATATGGCATTTATATCCTGCTGAATTTAATCAAAGCTCAAAGCGGTCAAAATCTATTATCACGTTGGTCATTCATGCATGTGTTCACCTATTTAACGGGTAAGCAACCTATTATACAATCCGTGCTCTCCTCCTTTGTCTTGTGATATACAGTTTCAATCACCAAATATCAAATTTTACGTATATACACTTGGTTTGGGAGAGGCAGGAGATACTGTATGCAGTGCCAACTTGCATACCATGATGACCAAACTTGATCGGGAATCGAATCCATAACCACTGGCCAGGAGATCGACGCCTTAACAGCTCGACAATCACGTCTCATTTATGCATTTTCTCTTAGTTTTCATACCATCATGTGCTCAGGAAGTGTTGATAATACATCAGACAGAAGTGTCACATAGAGTTTATCAACATATTATGATTAGCTAATGAAATTTATGTTTTGAGAGGTTTGTCTGGTATACAAATGCAAATGTATGTGATATCTTGCTTTATTTAATGTGGTTCATGGGCTTACATTGGCGACATTTATCTGTAATTTAGGGATTATTCGAGCGCTACACTGTAGCGTATCGATTTGGACTCAAAACCAATTCTCAACAGTTCCTACATGAAGAATCGATGGAACACTTTACATTTTCTGCAATGAAGCAAGAATTGGAAAAGGACTATGACGGTAAATGAATGAACTTGAATAGTTAAAGATTTAATTTACAATATAAATTTAAAACAAAAATGTGCTCGTGTATTAGAAAATAAAACTTAACCATAGGTTTTGTCCAAACATAAAAAAGAATTTTGTTTATTATTCTTTATAATTAATCATTTTATATAAAAGGTTTACATGAGGCTTTGAAAGAGAAGTTAATTTTATTATGTAGTCGAATGAAAAATGTTTATTTTTGATTCATTAATATTTATGTAAATGATATATTAATATATTTGTTATAGGCATAACTATTCATCATAACTTAACATAAATATCCGCGAGTGATTTACTTATTTTCCTATTTATTATCTCATAATATCTAGCACACAAATAGTTCATCACATCTTGCATTGCTTTAACGAATACTGATTCTGTGTTCATTGATGCGAAATGTTTCTTAAATATTGCAGAGTTTCAGGTTGTCTTCGCAAAAGATATGGCATTTGCTCTGACGGACAATATGGCTTATTTTTCGAGAAATTATAGACACACCTTCCTTATTCGAGATCCACAAAAAGCTGTTCCTTCCTATTTTCTTGGCATGTGTAAACGTAGCAATCACACAGGTAAGTGCCAACGTAAAATTATAAATTCATTAGATTACTATATGCGTTTCAATTTATTGTAAACGTACCAAAGCTATCGGATTTTATGTTGATTAGAATGCATAATTTACAGGATATTCCAAATATCACAGCATTGGTATGGATAAACTTTATGCCATATTCCAAAAGGTCACAGATGACTTTGAACAGCCGCCAATAGTGATAGATGCGGATGATATCTTGCAGGATCCAGGTATTTTGAAGATATCAGAACTTTCAAATAATTGCTCACATGTTATCCGATTTCGAAAGTGACCCAAACATAGCATAATTTACTCTATCATATTTAGGTATTGATAAATAGCTTAGCCTTATAAATATATCAATCAATCTATTTTTGAGACGGAATTGAAGTACCTTTAAATTTAAACTGTGCATATGTGATATACATTCAGAGGCTATGCTAAAAGAGTATTGCAAACGATCGGGCATACCGTTTGATGACAGCATGCTACATTGGACCAAGCTCTCTGAACAAGACATACAGGTTATACTGATTTTGATTATTTATGTACACTAGTGAATGTTTAATAGACATTTCACATACTAAAGAACATTTAGCAGATGTTGACTTGTTTTCAGTAAACATGAAATATTATTGACCTGATTTGGAAATGTTGCCCTTTAGGGCAACATTTTCAAATCAGGTCAATAATATCTTCATGTTTACTGAAAACGAGTCAACATATGCTTTATTATATGCTTTCATCGTTAAAACATTTAAATATATAACTTTATTTCGCAACATTCAGTTGTCCTCATTAGCTCAGTCGGTAGAACAATGGCCTCGATGCTTCAACATTATTCGAAATCGACAATATAAATCACTTGATTGTCAAATAATGGCATTAAAACAATTGATTTATTTAGTAATTCTTCAATCTTTTACTTAAAATTTAGAAATTAAAAATAAATATGTGCCAGTGATCGGGCTGGAACTCGGGACCTCTCGATACGCAGGCGAGCACCTTAACCACTACACAACAGAGTACACGCGCAAATCGCGTTTAAAAATGCGATACGTAAATGTAGATTTATTGATTTTAATGAATTTTCAAATTTGGAATGAAAACTACGATGTTTCGGCGAAAATGAAATGTTAAATGATGAAAAATGTTCTTTGTTTACATTACTCGGATAACATTTCATGCAACAATTCCTCAGCAAGTCAACATTGAGTATTATTGACTTGCTCTCGGCCAATCAAAACGCGCGTTACAACCCCATCATATAATAATTATTTATATTGCCAAATATGTTATGTATATTACACAATTGATACGGTGATATCATATTAACGCTTCAATATTCCAGACAATATTCAGACCTTGGAGCGATGGAGTCATAAAAGAATTCTTTCAAAGTGCAATCGATCAGAAGTGCTTCAACAAGGATATTAGAGGAAAGAAGCAGCCGATTGATTTATCAGAAGAGGCGAAGGCCGATTTGGAAGAATCCATGATATACTACAATAAATTAGCAGTTCATAAAATTCAAATTATTGAATAATTTGAATACATTTTGATATATGACACCAAACGCTTAACTTTTTTTGTTCTGAACACGTGTCTCGATCTGTCGATAAAAATAGATTATATATGTGTATATATCTTTATATATTACGTATATAAAAATTGTTTCGTAAAATATGAAGTGAAAATGAAGGTATTAATTTGTGATTTTGATGAACATGGATATTTTTCTTAATAGTTAAGTTTTTTTTCAAGAAAGATGAAACATTGATTAACCGACATTTAATAGATGCCGTTATTAAATAAAAACAGATACATATTGACAGCGTTCATTTATTTTAGTCACCACAGCAATATTTTTATCTAATTTTGCTACTGCATAAAATACTATGTATAATAAAGTTATGCATGAATGAAAATGTATCGAATCAATTTAACCCTTAAATGCATAGATGGGCCATAGGCTTTGGTCGCTCCTGGATAAATGATATATTGTATTTCCTGACAACCTAAAATGTTATTTATATTTCGATATTTCGTGGCTACGCAATATTCATGGAAACAACATTTAAGATGAAATAAACTCAAATGATTTTGCTCAATAGTTTCCAAACGTGCCTTTGTAGACAAAACCGTTATTAAATTACGTATACGAGCAATGGCTCACAATTCAAATTATTGTCAGGCTGTATAAATGACATATCAAGTAATAACAAATGAATAAATTTGTGAATGTGATGAGCAGGGATATGATTTATAATGATAATAATTGATCATGTCGAGAAAGATAAAACAGCACATGAGTGACTTTTAAATGTGAATGATCTTTGAAATAAAACTAAAATTTTGACAACACCTTTTATTTTTATTGTCACAGTAACATTTTTATCTATTAAATCATACCCCACAGAAAATGCGTTCGATTAATTACAACTAATATTGCATAAATGGATCTGAGTCTTAGTCTTAGATTCTTCAAGGCTTTATGTGATTTCCCGAAAATTGCGTGGTAGTCTGTGTTCCATATTTTAGTGAGTTTATAGTTCAAATAGGTCTTGATAAAACAAGAGTGGCTAAAACAACATTGCAATTATTACCATTTGAAAATGATATTAAACAAATACGTCATTGAATAGTTTCTAACCATGCCCATTTGATGTAACAGTTATACACGAATTTCATTTATTCAAAAGATTTATTTCATGTACGACCCTTCTGCTTAATCTTTAATAGCCATAAATGAGCACTTCACACAGATGCACCTGTATGTAGCGCTCATTCGGATCCCGGAACTCGAGCTTGAGGTAGCTGCATCGGAAATCCATGTCAACATGGATCTGCAGAAACATGGGTTCGTTGTGGCTGCATTTCTCGACGGTCACCCAACTGTAGTGGACATCCTCGAGAAGACGCTCGTCTCGATCGTTTATTGCGTCAGCTAGGAGGACTTTGACAGAGACTTTCTCGCCACCTTTTAAATAACAAAACATGTATGCATAATACATTATTCGTTGTTTGAACAATATCATGTAGTTCTAATTGGTAAGATAGGAGGCGTTTTATCAACACCATCTCGCCCCTATTAACAAAACCTTACAAAATATTTATTCGATGTGTTTCGTTTTAGCGATGAAATATATTGATTAATGATATGAATAATTTTAAGAAAAATAGTTGAAGATTTGTTGACGATTTTGAATATTTGAGCTTCCCATTGATTGACTTGCTTTATAGCACTTCAAATCATCTCAAGGTCGATTTACATCTTATTTAGGTTTAAAATCCTTAATTTTATTAATATAAACTTACATTGCGCAATGCGCAGACCCAGTTGAACCATTTGTACACGGCACTGTGATGCAAACTCCACTCTCCACCATGGGGTCGAATCGTATCCCATTGCTGCGCAAGTAGCCATGTCGTTGTCAAGGGCAAGGTCAGCGTGTTTCCGGTCCCATGTGCTCTTTTGAATGGCCACCATTGCAGATGGGCATGGACTCAAAGAGTATCCATTGGCACCATTTACTAGTGTGGACCAGTCGGTGTCTAGATTGGAATTATCCATGTCAGATCGGCGTTTGCGTCTCGATTTCTCTGAAACATACATGATGTGAACTTTTTCATTTAAAGTTAACAAATGGAGAAAAGTCATATAGCAAACGTTATTTTATCAATATATATTTATAGTATATATTTTATCAAAGTGAATATAATAGATAATAAAGGTCATGTAACAAACATCATTTTATCAATATATATTTATATTATATGTTTTATCAAAGTTAATATACTAGATAATAAAGGTGATAAATGATGAAGATTAATAGAAATAACTATTGTTATCTGTCATTCGAATACTAAGAACTGTACCTTTATTTGTCTCACACATGACTGAATGTTCTGTTTCTGAGAAACAGGGTGATTCAATAAGTTCCCAGATGTTATTCATCATCCAACATGTATCAACATCTTTGTTAACATTCTCTTCTTTCTTCACCCAGGCCTTCCCCCTAAAATTATGATATCATTGTTCAATGTCCATATTCAAAAATCAAATATTGTCCCAAACAAGAACCTATTATAGGAATGGACACATTTGTTTTCATATTATCCCAATTCTATTCAATATTCTGAAATTTAACCAAAGATCGCTATTCTAATTGGAAAACGCATCCTAGATTTCTACTTAATTTAAGTGTTATTTCAGTTCATTATAAATACTTTGCTCCTTATTCTATCGAAAAGATGTATTCCAAAAATAGTATTTGCTATTTTTTAATGCATGCTCACCTTCCATTGATTTCAAGATCCATGCTCTCAGACGAAATATCATCTTGTGATTCGAAATTTGCCAGTTGACCATTTTCGTTTCTGCAAATGTCATCAGCTAGTTTTTCACTATTTGAACCAGCTTCTGCAATCCAATAACAAGCCCCGTTCAACTTTTCAGATGTTTTACAAAAGTAACCATGCGTTTCTTTGATTAATGGAAAGCAAATGAATATTTGCAATATAATTCTCAATTTGAAATTCATTTTAACAACTCGGCCCAAACTTTATTTCGAAGAAAGATGCAATATTTCAAGTGACGCTAACAGGAATGAACTCTTTAGAGAAAGATGAACACTGTATATCCTGGCAACAAAGTGGACCTCAATACTGATATGATCTATATTCATTTGTACTAGATCCGACAAAGGATGTGAATGGGGAATTATGGTATGGATCATATTGATAAAGTTCTTAGCTTGAAAGCCTAATCCAAAATACAATTATGCTCAGTATAGATGCATCCACAACAACCACGACTTAAAAAATTTTAGTCCAACTTATATGCTATTTGTTCTATAATGTGCAATTAAGATTAAAGTAACATCAAAGGATATTTTACATTGTATTGATTGATGCAACTATATCTTAATCAGGCACTTAATCGTTTGTATTACTATTCATAACAGGAATTCACTCTGATGCCGGCATTTATCATATATAATACGTTGGGGGAACATCTAATGTATAGTGCATTAATTCTATTTAACTATTTCTGATCAGATAATTATTGAACTGATGTATTCATAATTCATGCTACTATATGTTTGAAATACTCTTGAAACTTCTTCAATATGGGAATCCTATCAATATACCGGTTTTATCGAAACTGAATCTAATTATGATTTTAACCTTGTTAAATAATTATGCTTCTAATTTATATGTATTTACAGAAGCGTCAAGATATATTGATAGGTCTTGGTGCAAGATGTTTTTAATATTTCACATTAAATATAGTTTGATTCAACTCAATAAATAAAAAAATTCTAAAGCAGCATTTTTTTTATTTCACTTTTCGTTTCACTTACATATTAAGTGTACCCCTTAATTAATGGGACTTCCCAGTCGACGGCTGTTGAACGTATTTTTATATTAATTTCATCATACTCATCATAGAAAACAAGAGGATAATGTTACCATGGAGTACAAATTATGTTGATATTTTTCCGTTTAATCAACATTCATTGTGAAATTTAGTTTATGCTACGTTAGAATATAATAGAAATCAAAAATAATTTTAAAATATCGATAAAAATAGTACTGAAATGTTTTTCTTGAACTTAACTGATTAATACATTGAGCTAATTGATATCCTATCCGAATTTTTTTTGGCATGGCGAATCGAATTAGAGACACACACTTTTAAGCCATTTAATTTGATTTACTGTGAGTCATCCAGGAGTAAACATCACATATATAATAGTTGGCATACGATACTAAAATTAATATAGATTTTAAAGGTGATTTAATTTCAAAAAGTAAAACATGCCAAAAAAACTTAATTGACTTTAAGTCATCCGGGCGTAGATATACCATGTGATATAGTTGACATATATTTATGAAATCAAAAAGAAACAATATGAAAGTGATTTAATCCATCCCAATAAGAAACATGGCCGGTTCATGACTTAGCGTCTTTATGTGTAATGTTGTATGGGAACAACAATTTTCATGATAACTAACACGGAACAGAACGGATAGTGGACAAATGTGTCTGAATATTTATAATGTATGTTTTTTTTGTTTAAACAATGTGTCCTTATAAATAAATTAATGTTTGACTGTGGTATTTCTTTAAATTTGTAACTCATATCACCCCCACCCCCTCCCCCCGATAAAATTGTAGAACATATTGTGAACAATCCGCGTTTTTTTTCAGAAAATTCCCCTAAATTATAAAATTATAAGTGGCAATACTTGTGATGTAATAGGTGACTTCGAGACCAGCTCGCGGCAAGGGCTATTACATTGTATTGCATGAAATGCTTCCACACACAATTTTTGCCATGTATCATTTCCATTTGTGCAAAAACGCTATATTTTGCTACATTCTAATAAAGTTTTGCAACTCTTCAATTCTTAAGTAATTCCTTTCGGTATATTGTCACATGTTTTATAGTGAATTGAGGGTAAGGTCATGTCAAATTTATTAGTAAAACAGAACACTCAATTTAAGATTTGAATGAAAACTTAAATAAGTTTTTTTTTGGTTTAAAAATGAATTTTACGAAATATAAATATTTGAATGACCATATAAAAAAATATATCATATTATTTATAAGACTAATATGATGGTTGCTTGTTTTGAATAAACCATTTTTAAGTCAACCAATTTTTGAATTGGGATAATAAAAAAGAAAATGATATGGAATCCCCTTCGAAATATTCGGACAAAAATGTTTCTAGAGATTAGGTTTCTTCCTCATTTCATTGTCCATCTTAGTTAAGTGACATTAGTTTCAGTTGCTTTTTTTTGGCTTTCGGTATGCCTTTTTAAAAAGTTTTTAATCCAAATTTATTTGTTGGATATCTTCACTATGAGCTATGTGTTTTATGATGTACACTTTCACGGGAATCTAGCTTTATAAAATATGAAATACCTATCTTGCTAAGAACTTTTCGCATGAATTTTACAAAACCAAAGAAACATATTGCAACATCAAGTTATCGGGTCCGTCTAATAAAATATTCAAACAAATAATCTCCCGTTGTTAGTGTATTACTTTTGAAACAAATAAATATAACAGTTTGTGTGACCATTTAGATGAGACACTGTGGAGAATGTATTCGTTATGGTATTGTTTTAGTGACAACGAGGGTTAAGCATCAGTGTTGTCAAACAAAACCTCGAGTTTTAAATTGTTGTATCTATGCAGCAATGTCCCTAACTAAAGTAAGATAAGGAGCGATGTTTATGATTTTCCATTACCTACAGTCCATAACGGACAGTTTTATGGCATTTGCAATGTGGCTATCAGTAAGAAAGTGGTGCAGATATTTTATGCCATTTACTTCCTGGTTAAAAAATAAATAACAAAAACTTTTTTTAAACGTCTCTTTATCACTGTAGTGCATAATGGAAGAAGGTAAACACAATGATATTAAAGAGAAACCGTGGGACCGAGTGGAATTAACTTTTAAAGTTGACATTTCAAGATCTTGCGTTGTTTAATTGCCACCTATTCCGGTTGAAAAAGATGCACTACGCTCGTACTCGTAGCTCCAAATTCTTCCAGATCTACCTACGTCACGACATAGTTACGTCCCCCAAACAAATTGAGATTCAAGCAATTTGAATGGACGAGAGGTTTTACTTCCTAGATACTTTCCCCAAACATTGAAAAATAAATAGCTTGTGATTGGTCAATCTTAACGATTGCGGACAGCGTTCTGCAAGAACAGCCCTTTACGCATGTCTGCGACCGACAGCTATTTAGAGCTAACTACGAGCGTACAAGTACTCGTACCGTTTTTAGTCGGTCAAATATTTTAATAGAAAACTTTTTGGTGAAGAATCTTAATATCGGTTGGAGCTGTGCTTACGTGATGTTAAACGTTGTATCTGAAGTTTATATTTAACACTACAGTGATAAATTAAAGCTGTATATAAACATAGAATCTGAATATAAATAATCAATCAGTCAATCAAAAATAATGGTTCCATAAAAGATAATTCCAAGATTAATAATATTTTATCCATTTTTAGACGAGGGAGGTCAGACGAATCTAACCATTGATTCCAAGCAAGAACCACCACAAATGGAGACATCTGAGGTCTCCGAAGAGTCAACTAGTCGTGAGCACAGAATTTAAAAAATAGATTTACTAAAATACTATGTAAACCACAAACACTTTGTCGTAAATTAGTATCATTTCACTTATGTGAATAAAAGTATTAGTTGGCACTTTGGAATAAGGGTACACTAATAGTTAATAAATGATGTAAGTGTTTATAAGGAAATGTAAGGAAAGTGTTTATAATTTACGGATGATCCAAAATGCATATAAAATCCGGCTCGAGTAGAATTCTATGGTCTATTTGTTTGGGTTAACATGTGTCAAAGTTAAAGTTTCTTCAACCGGTACCTAATCATCTCGGCTTTTCTATTATAAAAAAATCACAGTGAAATAAATTTATATGTATTTTATCATTAGCATCACCTGATGTCGAAACTCTAGAGGCGTCAGAACCTATGTCGTTACAGGACTTGGATGATCTTCTACAGAAAGCCAACGGTGAGTGAGAGTTTAATAGAATCTAGTCATCAAATCAGTAATACTGTAGAACCTCGTTAAATCGAACCCCTCAGGACAGGAAATATCTGATCGGTTTAACCGATATCTGGAATAAAACAAATTACACGACTGAAAGTGTCACAAAATGTAATTTATGGATCAAATTGTGTTTGGAATTCGTGATAGGTCAAATATTTATTTTAGGAAACTATTTTTGCAAAGTACTCAGGTACTTTGCAAAAATAGTTCCCTAAAAAAAATATTTGTCATGAAAAATGATGATTATTAAAATGATCATCATTTTGCATGACAAAAGCTAGACTCATATTTAGCTAAAAATGCAAATGAATTAAAACATTCCTGTATTATATTCAGAGAGAAAAGAAAACCTATAATTGACTCCCCAAGATTTTTTTTTCGTGATATATTAATTTGTTACTATTCTTTTGTTTTCTGTTTAGATGGCAACATGGAATCGCAGGTGCGTGCCGGCCACGCCCTTCTCACCCGTAGCAACACCGAGAGCGCAGAAAGTGCTGACGTCACAGCACAACAAGCGGTGACGTTGTTGTGTAAAGCGTCACGACAAGGAAGTGACGAAGCGACGGAGTTGTTGCGAGAGCAGTTGCAACGGGGAACAGGTTGGCGAAGGATTTTGTTTGTTATTTTTGGGAGATGATTTTTTCACTCTGCCAGATTTTTACGCTATATATCCAATATTCCAATAACTGTTCTTTACTGTTGAATACTTGCAACAGGACTTGTGAGTCATGGTATGGTGTCGTTTTTGTTGCTTGAGAAATTTCATTACCAACAATATTTGACTTTGATTAAATAAAAAAACATCTATGTGCGTTTTCAGGCATAAACGAGGACAATTAAGCGGAAGTGAAGTGGTTCATTGAGACGAGTTTGCTAAAGAAAACAGCGCGTCAAGCAGGACGAGGACTCTTCCAAGCATTGAATTCGCTGTCCCTCGAATATCTTATTATTTTCATTATCGTTACATTCATACTATATTGCCAATAACAAGATGTACTGCATGGTTATTGTGAAATGATCGTTAGGATAAAAAAAAGTGTATTGCACCATAGAAACGCCAGCTTTTATTTCAATTTCAGGAATAAATGAGGACAACTTAGCCGAAGTGAAGTGGTGCATCGAGACGAGTTCACTAGAGAAAACAGCGCGCCAAGCAGCACGAGGGCTCTTCCAGGCTTTGAACCCACTGTCTCCGGATCAGTCTATGCTGGAGAAATTGTCGAAACATGAGCAAAAACTCATCCAAAAAGCATGTTAGGGGTTCAATATTTTATAGTATGAATGAATAATGAATGTCTAGTTCCTTAAACGTGGATTATTTCAGACTTTGAACCCACATAACCCAACCAGTCCATGCCGGAAAAGCAGCTGTCGATGCATGAGCAAAAACTCATCCAAAAAGCATGTGAGGGGTGCGATGATTTGAAGAATGAATGAACCAAAGAAATATTTGAATCTTTAAACTATATTGCACGTGTTATAACTGTAACTGTTTGTATATGGATCTGTAAAATTGTAGAACTTATCTATAAAAGCTCATAAGGATTTTCGCATTAAGGTCTTACTAAATTAGATGTAAACCCATCCAAAAGCATGTTTAAGTATGGTATTTACTTGTTTTATAAATACTATATCATTCAAACTGCTATTTAGTATTAGTGTTTAAAGGGCATTGTCTTGATTGACTGACTAATCATTTGATTGATTGACAGTGAAGAAGGGTGACAACGAAGAAGTTTTCGTCGAGCAGATCATGAAGCGTCTCCATGGCTCCGGAGGTGTTACTCTGGATTCATTGTTACAAAGCAACGTCGAAATGGAGGCATTCAATAATGCATCGCTATTTACTAAGGTAATAAATGAAAAATAAATCGAAAATAATGTTTTGCACATTCGTTTGTTGAATAGATTTAGTTGTTGAGATGAGTTACAAGAATTTGGAGTACTACAGCTAGAAATTCAAAGTTCTTTCAATTAAATTCCGCAATGTGTAGCTAAATTTCAAAAATAAAAGCTTCAAATCTGAAATCCTGCATATTCGCTTGTGAAATATCAATTGCGCGATACTTAACATAAATTTAAGTGACTGAAATAAGTTGCATGATTATTAAGTGCTGAATTGAGATGGCCTTGAATTAACCATTATCACAAATTTACAATACAATATATCTTAAATAACTTTGTTTTTGTATACAGCAGATTTGGCGCTATCTCGGCTAATGCCTATATTTTAAATATTTTATCTGATTAAATGTTTTATTTCATATCACATCATGTATTTTACTACATTTGATAAAAACATATTTCATATCCCCTCTCTTGCCCCTTAGATCCGTCGCTACCCCGGCAAGTGCCTCTCGGTCCTAATCGACCGCACCATCGACTCAGCGGGCGATCGCGGCATGACCTGGCTCCGCTCCTGCATCCCCACCAACCAGATCTACATTGAATAACATTGCCTCCTCCTCTATTGCCCCATAGATCCGTCGCTACCCCGGCAAGTGCCTCTCGGTCCTAATCGACCGCACCATCGACTCAGCGGGCGATCGCGGCATGACCTGGCTCCGCTCCTGCATCC
>LQRL01123140.1:4490-25655 GCA_001703475.1 Hydroides elegans
TCAATATCAGAAAAATTTGGCTGTTGAAAATACAATAATTTATTCATTCATGCTGGACATGACGAAAAAAGTGACGAAATAAAAAAACACACGTCTATACAGGATAGCATTATCAAAAGGTCAATATCGCAACGTATAGGTTAAAATATACATAAACCTGGACCTACCAAATCATCAATGCCATTACAATTTCAGTCATACACACCATTATTCACTTAAACACACAATTACAACAAACTGATTGAGCACATTCGAGGCCTTGAAAGATACATCAAGGGAACTTACCTCCACCATCCCTCCGCCTATCTAGTCGAAGCAATGTCACAAAATTGTAAACGTTGTGCAATGGAAGTGCAATGGTTGAGCAAACTGACGCTGCGTCACTAGAACTATGTGATGATTTTGATCAAACTTGGGAGGGGTAGCTCGCACCGGTAGTAGGATTATTTTAGATATTCCTTAGGACCCCATCTATGGCGAGAGAAGGCTATTTTTGGGTCCAATATGCCTTTTTACGACATTGCGATGTGAGATGAACGTACGTCTTTTGTCAAACGTCATTGCGATACAGGTAGCATTTTTTTCGTTGGGTTTTATCTTATTCTTTTGTCACTTTATTTCCTCGTCATACTGACGTCTTGGCAAGTCATGTGCCCATTTTTCGCGGATTGGGACAAGATATATCGGTTCCATTTTCGGCTATTTGTGTCCCTGTTGTTCCCATGGTATTTAAGTGTCATTGCAATGTCATGAGATAGCGAAAGCGAGGTCGTTGGAAAGTGCTCACGAAATAAATAATTTCGGGCACAATTTAGAAAATGAACTAAAACAATGCAATAAATTGACCCCAAGGCAGTTACTTACATGCGAATCTCGAGGGAGTCGGAATTCAATGTCAAATAGAAACAAATCGGCCTGTGTCTAAGTCAGTCAAGGTTTCGAAACTTTAAGGGCAAGTTTGTGAACAGAAGACCCGAAAAAAAAACGAAGATACCCTTTAACATACATATAGTGTATTTTCATTAAAGTATCACCATGTGGTCCAATTTTGTTCTAAAAATGACATGAAATCAGGCTTGAAAATAGCTTGAATAAGGAATCGCCATATACAGAAACAAAGTTTCAAACTTAACAGATATGGAAATGTAATTATCTTAACTCGCACTAAAGTTTCATTTGGGAGTTTGCATATCTTGTGAACCCTTCAAGGTTGTTTTATCATGCACCCGGTATATGGAAACTTATGTATACAAGTTGTTGTTAACAGATTAATATTAAGTATATCTGAATCAAGCAAAGCTCTTATCGGTCGGATAAATAGCTAGATGATTTAGGCATGAACTAATCAGGACGATTTAAATAAGATATTCTAGAAAAGCTAAGTTTTTTTTTTTACATAGAAGCTCCCTGTGTTGCCATGCTCTAAGGCACTAGCCAGACAGGACGCGGCAAGCGATATAGCTAAAATACAATTTTAAGTAAGGCATACTGGAAACGGTTCTAGTTGTTCTGGCGCATGGCAAACAAACGTCTATTATTTTTGTCACTTTCCATGTTACCAGCCCTATCCGAGCGGAAGTGACACAAAGTATATTAAGGAACACGTTCCTCAGCCGCCCCTTGCCGGATATACCGGCGTTCGACCCTAACAGCTTTTTCAATTTAAGATAACCTCTCTGCATAAAAATGTTCAATTTACGTTGATGTTCGGCTCAGGAATTTCCGCTTACCTATGGAGATTGAATGCCTTATACCTTCTTTCAAACCACTGATTTATTACAGCTCATACTCAACCATAATTCACCTATATATACGAAGAAAAAAAAACAATAAAAACTCATTTAACAATGACACTTGTCTTAGAGCGTTTTCATTCTATTTTCATATCATTAATTGCTGCAAAATCCAGTTAATAGCTCTATGCACGGAAACCCATAGTTGCTAAACAAAGGTATTATAAATTGGATGAAGATACATGGATCACATGCTTGCAAAGATTGAGATGTATGACCCGTTTGAAGTCGGGCTATTGGCACTGAACAGATTGCTCCTGATCACGGTATTGCAAGTTTGTTATCAATGTTAATATAACAGATAGAGAGTGTTCGGAATAAGAAATTGGGTTTCAAAATAAGAGTAAATGAATGAATATCTAAAAAAAAAAGATTAAAATGCTTAGACACAAATTTGTCATTAGGGACCGTTTCAAGAGATTTTAAGTTGCGTTTTACAGCAATAATTATAAGTAAAAATTAAACCATATATACACTTTAATGCACAACATACATGTACTTACGTTTAAGTCTTAAATCTTATACAGGATTAAATTATTCTAGAAAACTGAAGAAATGAAATGTATCTAATTCTGGTACATCACTAACTATTGCTTCTTTTTTTGGTTGTATTATCACTGTGCCTTATTTGTGTGACATTAGAAAACTATAGAAATAATTGATATAATTTAAACAAATTCTCCTTATATCCTGATTTATAAATAATTCAGTAGTTGATATCCCTGCTGAAACAAACACTAACTATTTGCTATTAAATCCAGGGTTATTCTAGACCAGGAAGATGTCTTTCTTGTCCGATTCATAAACTTAAAATTACCGATTTTGTAATATATTATCATTTGTATTCGGTCTTTAGAAATAAACAAGGGAACTCACATGTTGCATAGCAGTTTTAAAAGAATATGTTATAAATAAACAAAATAGATACTGTCCTTTTTTTATACACTTCATATCTGTAATCCAACTTACACTAGAGACATACTCAGCCTTATTGGTCTTTTCCAAGTGTTAAGCTAAGCGCATCCTCTCACACTTTATAGACTCTACGAGTAAATTGAGCCCTCCCCTGAGCTATCGTGATGATATTTTATTTTCTGCAGACTTAGGGAGTGGGTACGTAAAAGTAGCGATTCCGGTCAAATTTTGGGTTTTGACTGTTTTCGTTGTTCATGAAATCGTAAGGATTATCGCTCATCGCGATTTCATGAATAAACACAAACAGTGAAAATCGCAAGTGGCGGCAGGAATCGCTACTTTTATGTAACCGCACCCTTAAATTAAATTTGGGGTTAGCGGCTCAATGAAGCCATATATGGTTTCTGCGAAATGCTGGTCAGGATAAAGGCCTATTAATGAAATGTCTATGCAATTTTAAATTTACTAAATTATACGTGGATAAAAAGTATCATATTTTCATTATGTGCCATTGTTTTGGGCGTTATTACATTTCGGCAGGCACTTTTGTAAACCGAGACCCATAAAGAAACGTGTGAAATTGACAATGTATTTTCTTAAGGTTCTTTGCATGACTGAATGAAGAACATACTCAATTATATTATTCTCTTACCTAAAAAAGCGCACCTCTTAACTAATTTCACAAAAGTTATTTAATATATGTTTCCAATTTTCAAAGAGTTGGACGAAAAACAGTATTCTTTTGAAATTTTAAAACACCTATTTTATTGAGTAACGAAATCTATAATGGTCTATGCGTTTAATTTTGTTTGAAATTACTTCGACGAAAAAATACGACGAAAATATATCTTCGTAGAATTGTCATCGATACGTATGTTACGGGCGATGCAACATGGATGATTGCTGCATATATATATAATGAATGTTTTCTCGAGTATAACATGAACCCAAAAATAAAAAATATATATCACGACTCGGCACGTTCTATTAAGAATAGAATATATGTATAAATTGATAAGGAACTTTTTGTTTCGTTTTCACAATGCAATTGAATTTATTTCATTATATACACTGTAAAAATGATCCATATCCGTTAGGTTATTAAGAAATAGCCATGAGAAATAAAACATCATATTGAATGCTTTCTTCATTATCTTATAGGGATTCCATCCTTGAATATGAAACCGATCAATTACGTAAATTTGGTTTCAGCGAATATAAAACCGGGAACATCTGTGGTTCATCGGACAAGTTTCGATTCGACATACATTGAGTAACATTCAATGTCACCATCGAATTCAACATAGGTGTTTAACTGGATATGTTTGATCAAATAATAAGTCAAAGGTCGATGAAAACAAACTTTAAGAAGTGCTTTTTACGAAAAAAAATAAAATAGTTGGATAGAGAGGGATTACTTAAACGGCACAGATACAGCATATTAAAAAATTATGCATCTAGTTCTTCATTCGTCTCATGTTATAAACCAACTCTATTCTTATTCTATTCTTTACATTAAACTATGTAAAATAAACTACTTGCGAAATGGAACGTTAAAGATATTCAATTATTTATGATAAAATGTATGGTAGTATTTGATTTTGTGTATATTAAAAATGAGAGAAAAGTTTTGTGACCGTTGGACAAGCTTGCTCTAATATTCCACGGTCAAATTAACAGGACCCATTGTTCCGTCTATCTTTAACATTATACATAAACGTTTTCTAAAGGGCGTAATGACACGTTTTATAAGATCCAGCTTTCTCCAGTTATTCCAATGTATTCACTCTTGGAAACTCAAACCACAGCTTGTGATTTAGAACGCAACGTGCGTTTGGCGGTTCCATAAAGACTTGAATTGAGAACGATTTACACCAGTAACCGTTTTGACACTCTAGACAATATGTTTCCATGTTCAAACTACAAGTTACAGATTGACCAAGACATTCTGTAACCTTCCAAAAAGATAAACATCTTTTATAAAAGCTGAAACCTAACGAATACTATAAATCCGTCTCATGAATCCATAGCAATGCTAGGATTTCCACAGATGTTTTTCCAAATGAAGGAATATTTCTTAATATTGCCATACCGCTCAGGCTCGTATTTAGAGAGGGCATATCCGGCGTCCCCGTTCGCCCTTATATACAATACAAAAAAGACATCCCTTCTAGTTCGGTCTGATATTTTATACTGTTGGCACCCCAGGTTCAACATTTTCTTGATCCGCGTCTAAATACAAAGGTGATAGTATTTCTTTTGTTCTCGTTTATATCTTTTGAAGTAATAACCTAGAGAAAGGCGCAAAAACAAATCATAGTTGCATTTATCGCATTATTCCAGCAATAGATTTCTGCACTCATATCTCTTGTCATGTCCAGGGTTTTCTGAATGTCACATGTGTTTGATAAATGCAGATGATAAGAGTTTCATGATAAGTTTAAGTAAATTACTATTAGAGGACAACTGAGTGCAACCTTTGAAATGCTGGGTAAAGAAAGTGAGAAAAAAAAAACACCAAAACAGAGAGCTTCATATAATATCTAGCATAATGGAGTAAATAGAAATGCGTTTCCAATTCAATACCAATAATGAGTTACAACAAAAAAAATGTGTTATCTATGTTTGTAACGAGTAAGGCCGAGGTTACATGTGTGTTTTCAAACGCAGTGTTTTCCATGACTTTTATTTTCATTAAACAAAATAAAAAGGTTAGCTTTTAATTATGCAATTAGCATTATCGAGTTTTTCACTAAGAGTGCATTGGAAAACACGAAAAACTGCGTTTTAAAACGTAAATTAATTTTGAAGGTGATACAAATGCTAAGCTTTGGAATCTTGATTGCACTCGTCGTAAACATATAACACGGAAGTTCATATATAGAATATCTAATTTAAACAGATAAACGCATTTCATCTCTTTTCAAACAATAAAGTTTAGCTTGATACATAAATGTATGTGTATGGTTGGTTACTTTTTGTTAAGAGACAAATAATCCAAAATTTCTGTCTATTCCAATTGAAGTATGCTTTCTCATGCAACACATCAACGATACATGTACATATTCATATAATTTATAGTATAGTAATGGGTGAAAGAAGGAAATCCCAAGACATTTTTATATGGGTAGTTCTTCCCCTGCCAGTCTGTCGATCTGGAGCGGAAGAGGAACACTTTTTGCGAAAAAAAATATAAGTTACGTTGAACAATAAATGTATCAATTATATTTAAGCAATAATATAAATATGTCAATAGAAAATAGTATGTTTTACCGTTTTAAAGATAACAATTAAACAGCCAAACAAAAATAAATAATAAAAATGGCATTCCTTGTACCGATACTCTTTCTCGTGAAAGCCTGCATGCTTTTTGACAAGAACAAGAAACCACTTTGCGGAAAAGGAAGTTCGACCCGGTTACGTTTGTCGACAATTAACGCACGACCGAGCAACACTCGGCACTTTTTTTATTGAAAAAAAATATAGGTCGATCTGTCATCTATCAAAAATTGTTATTTTTTAAATGTCGTAGATGTCTATGGCAAGAACGATTTACTTAAAAGTGTAAGCAATGTTGGAACCGTACCTATATATTAGGCATGAACTGTACAATATGATGCGTGAATTCTTGCAATATCACATGTATTTGTATGACCCACAACCCGTTAACATGATTTTTGTTTAACAAATATATAAACCAATTTATGTTTTAATAAACATACCTATCTATTTGTATAGTTTTATTGCATTTACACTAATTGATCGGTTTTGCTGCTGTTTGCTTGAATAATTTGCTCACTTTTCACTTGTGCTCATCACAACAAAACAATTGTTTACAATGTACTAATTCGCGATTGTTATGGCAGATGTCAATAGGTTCCTTTGCGATCCCATAAAAAGCTAATATTGGACCTTTTTGTGAGGAACGTTATTGTTCATTGAGGTCAAAAACTAACTCAAACATGTAAAGAATGTTCTGCAAATAACATGGAGTTATAACAATAAAAAAGTACATTTCTAGCTGATTGCTGATATAAAAGTGACAAGTCATGTCAGTCCTTTTTTTGTTATGAGATTGTCTATTTCTATATAAAGCTTAATGATGCGAATAACTATAACTGTGCCCTACAGTCATCATATGTGATAAATTTAACAAAATTTCTATTCCAATTGGCATTTCTGTAACAGTTACATTGCTAATAAAAGCTGGTTTTATCAAGTACAATCATCCGTAAAACCCAATATACGGAATACACGCTATTGTTATTGACATAGTGCTGACAGCTTCTATAACCTTCATATAATATATACGCAATTGATTATTGAAAACATGGAAATAAAATTATAATGAATTGTAATAATCTATAGGTAGATATGTTTCTCTCGAAAATGAGGTTCCAAAATAGTTAGAACCAGATATATGACTATTTGAAGTCATGTATACTTTCTTGTTTGGGTGAGTATATATTTATGCAATTAAACATAAAATTGAAATATAATGCACTGATAATGAATTGTTATCATTTACATGTAGATGTGTTTCTCTCAAAAACGAGGTTCCAAAAAAGTTAGTTATCCTGAGTGGAATCAAACCATGGCTTCAATGAGCAACGAAATCGCAGTGAATAATGCAACCGTTAAAGCTTCATTTTTCTTATCACCTAAAAGGAGCCATCATAGAAGTCTATGGCATTTCACACGACATGTCTTAATCTAGGGCTGAATAAGCATTGTGTTATAATGTTTTCAATGTTTTTTCGGAAACCTTTCGATTATTCTTAATGCATAGAGAGAAGCAACTTTGATAAACTTTTGATTAGGATATCAGAATACTTAACAAAAGTATGTATTGATTTCGCAAAATAATACACTGCGCCTTAAGTTCACGGAAATAATTGGTCAGTGAATATGGCAAGGTCGTGACAAAGTTCATAGGTTAATTTTACTGCTCAAGGGCACGACAATGATTGTTATAGGTTTATATACAATATACCATGTAATATCAATCAATTGCCTATATAGTTTTACATGTTCATTCATTATGATGATTCTTCGTTGGTCGAGTAAAAGTGAGTGCGAAGATTTAATCATTTATCATACTGTTGATAACCTTGGCAAGATATGATAACATTTTATCACTGTCATGTCAAATTCTCATCATTAGAGTCGCATAATTGCACATGTAGAGACAATGTGCGCTTAGAAAGTCTACATGTATTCAAGCGACAACATGAAGACACTCAATTTTTTCTTTGGGTGTTTTATTGGCTTTATTGGCATTAGTTGTAAGTTAAATCATTTTAAAACAGTACATCACATGCTTGCTCTGAATCACATCTTAATATTGTACAAAATGAAAAAGGTGAATATTTTATATGCAGTCGCGGGCACTGCTTACTTCTCATGGCAAACGCTAAACGCTAAACGTTAAATGCACAAACGCTAAACGCTAAAACCTTAAACGCTAAACGTTTAACGCTAAACGCTAAACCATAGCCACCCACAGGTGTGAAGGGTATATAATGGAAATCGTTATGAGTGCTTATCTTAATATCTTATTGCCCTTAAATCGAACGCTAAACGCTAAACGTAAAACGCTTAACGCTAAACGTTTTACACTAAACGTTAAACGCTATTATCTGATCTTGCAAACGCTTAAACGTTAAACGCTAAACCTTAGAGAAATCGAGAAGTTAGGACCGCGCGCCACTGTACTAGCTAACCTAAAAAAATTTTCATATGGGAGAATCGTTCGAATTATTATCATATCTCATATGCTATACATAGTTTATTGTTTACAGGGTCCCATGGGCAAACAATAGATCCCACTCCAGAAAATGCATATGTTCTTTCTGGTCACAATGTCACCCTCAATTGTACCATAAATGGTATAAGCAGTGGGCAAATATGGTATAAAATTGTAGACGGCGTTTATACTGGCATTTCATTCGATGGTACTATTACCGCTCCCGAGGGAAATGCTAAGTATGAAATAGAAGGAACATATAATTTAAGAATTCTAAACACTGTTTTCGAGGATGCAACTACTTATAAGTGTAAATATTTTTCCGATACTTCTGTTAATTTCAAAGCAGAGCTTATTGTATTGGGTATGTATTCATATTGTTTCTTTTCAATCATTCGTAATAATATTCATGTATTGATTTATTATCAACGAAATGCTAAACCGTGATTTACCAAACTGAGTATGTTATTGCAAAAGATACTGTAAAACATGAATCTATTAAATATCAAAATAATATTATATCTACTACATTAATTATGTTCATATTCATATAAATAGTAATCCATATTGCTCAAGGAGTATGCACCCCAGTGGCATAGCTATTGAAGGAGAATTTGTGGATTATTATTGCGGCATTGACTATGCGGGAAGGTGGGCACCGACAATGGTCTGGAGGGATGAACAGGGGGTCATCATTCCATCTACAGACTGGCGAAGAAGGGAAAAGCGTGTTTCATAGGATAAAAATTTATCCTAAACCAGAACATACTGGCAAATCGGTCGAATGTGAAACCTATTTTGGACCGCTCGATCCCGCACCTGGTGGCAAATATGCCACAAATATCCCAGAATATTACCATTTATCTAGTTTTGAGCCAATCATAATTCATTGTGAGTGAACATTATGAAAGGTTTATCATTTACTATATCATATTTATCATAAGTTATTTTCTAATCCAATCACAGATGATTTAACTTAAGGAATAGTTTTTAAAGAACGAATTTGGAGTTATGAATTCTCATGAATATTTTCTGAGCTTTTTACTTTAAATTTAGACCCACCCAGAAACACGAGAATAGAACCAAATAACACAATTGTCTACGTCGGAGACACATTATCATGCTTCTCTGATTCAAATCCTGTGGTTGACGTTTGGGAATGGTACATTTTATCAGACTCTACATATTTACTCATCTCCACGGCGCAAAATATCACTGTTGATGATGAATTGGTAGGAGAAATTGTGAATATCAGCTGTAAAGTTTATAATACAATGCGAGAAGGTGATGAGACGGGAGCTAATTCCGTGAATGCAGTATTTGAAATTTACGGTATGTTGGTTTAATATTTTCTCAAGTTCTAATTAATTTATCATGATTATGTCCAGTGATTAATCAGTCAACGTTCTTTTTGAAATATATAAAGCTATTAAAACTAGTTATGATAACAAATTTGATATGTATGTATGAATGTGGATACAATAATTGAACAGACAGCTCTTGGACAACCGGAGATTATTTCGAAACAACTGAAGCTGTATCTACAGGTTGGTGGCCAATGACAGCAGGTTACTTAATATGATAAAATATAGATAGCTAGCTCTACATAGTACCAAACCATGTTTTGAAATAGAAACTTTATATTAATAGATTGTGAGTACGAAATTCAATAATGTAGCTATCAAATTATAACATTTTGGGTAAAATTTAATGCTGCTCATAAACTTTATGGTAGGGTGGCAATGTTTTAATAATTATTGCAGTTGGATCTACAATCTTTGTTTTTTCATAGTTTTCACATACATACATTAAATAACTATAAAACGCTTAAGTTCTTATTATAATATATTTAAAAAAATGTTTATCGATATTATATCAGGAACTGATTACCCGGGTTCGACAACAGGCATTGACTTTGAAACAACTGAGACTCCACCATCATATATAACCACGGGCAACATATAACAACAAGATGACATAACGTTACTCTATTCAATAGATTGAGAGTAAAAAGGTATAACAAAGTATGCATAATAAATGATAGTAAAAGGTAGGTTAAACGTGCAAAATCTTT
The DNA here is from genome assembly GCA_001703475.1 of Hydroides elegans. Lineage (NCBI taxonomy): Eukaryota > Metazoa > Annelida > Polychaeta > Sabellida > Serpulidae > Hydroides > Hydroides elegans. The sequence continues at coordinate 15,019 of LQRL01123140.1, forward strand.
ATAGATAGCTGTATATGGTTTCATAGAGAGCTGTTTATGTAGTTGTTATTCGATACCACAAAATTACAATTCACTAACGAAGATTTTTGTTATTCGATACATAGGTGTTTCATTTTTAACATGTTTTGTATCATTTTAGCAAATGATGACAATGAGCTTCTGAGCTACAGCTTTCGTCTTGATGGTATCTTTGAGGCTGACTATACTTTATCGCCGGAATGTACAGTGGAATATGCAACTCAATTAGAATTGGAGGCATCTCAAATGGCACTGGAAGCAAACGAAGCAATGGGAAATAGTATATGTTATTACAATGGAGAATCCGCCACTGTGCTCGTGCCATTTGTCACGTTGAGTTCTCAAGGGGACGAGGTTTGTAGAATAAAATATAAATAGATTATTGAGGTTTTATGCAAATTATAAAAGTCACTGCATGTGCCGTTTAGCAAATGCTAGCCCATACAAAGAATAGCATTTTAGAAAACTATCCTACGCCTTTAATATACGTAGACATTTTGTCAACCCTTGGAATTGATCTAATTAATCTTTAGATGTATTTTTCTTAATTACAAATAGAAACTCACATTGGTTGATTTTTTTCAGGCTTATATGACGATAACGTACCCTGTTGTCATGACATACACAAGTACGTTTGGTGATTTCCTAGAATGCGAACGTGAAGTTGAATTGTTCTTATACGACCTGAGCAATTGGAGAGATCCTATTTTGACTCCAGAATCCGACTGCCCAGATATGGTGTATGGAAATGATTACTTTGACATTACAAATGAAAAATGGACTTGCTAACTCTTAACCTTTCACATATCAAATTTAATTCTGAAATATTAATTGACTTCTCAATCATCAATTCTATAGTTGTGAATATGAATATGTTAATCTTATCAGTAAAACATTGTTAAATTACGTTTACAGTATAAATAAGAATGAAAAAGATATATGTTTTAGCTACGTTTTAATGCACTGAGCTATATGTATGCATACATATTTGTAAATTAAACGGAAGTTAATTTTAAAACTGTCTTTATTTGGCGACACCAGTAATCATTGTTGATTGGATTTTTAAACACACAGAACTTTCATTGATTTAGACATCAATGATGTTTCATAACTTAAAATACCTGCGACCTAACATAGTCAAGTTTCATAAAAAAAAATGAAATTCAATAAAATGTTTTATTCAAATTTATTAAGTATTGAATAAGAGAAAAGCTATATATTGTATTGTTTTCAGCTCATATCTCACTTCAACATAAACATATATCATGTACAAATATTATATTAAAGATAGATAATACACTTTCTGCATAGTAAAGACGCATAGAAAATACGCTTTGGATGAAACTAGATAAATGATAATGAATTTGTATATGCTAGCATTTCCATCAACGTTGCATGAGGGCGTACATATTGACATCATATCATTGAAATCATAACGGGCCATTTTATAATGCATCAAGTTCATGTGTCATAAAATTGATATTGTTTTTGACTATAAGACTATTTGCACAATCATTCGCAAATCATAACACTTCATATTAATTTGATGCAATCACTAACAAATTAATCTTCTTATATCACAATTAGAATCCTACATCGTATAATAATTAGATCATGTTATAAATAAAAGACTATCATTATCATTTTATACACATGGACTACACAAGTTAAAGTCTTCATTTCAATGACACAAAATTGTCATGGATCAATGAATAGCCAATCGATAAATTACGATTTGAGGATTAGTTATTAGATAAACAAAATTAGCCATGTGTAATATCATAGTGATTCTGTTTTGCATGAAATAAGTTAGTGCATTGAATGTTTAGATGAAACATCTATCCGACAAACAAATTATTGAAATTTGAAGAACACGTATATGCTAGAATATGTTTATAAAATTGCAGTCTACTAGGAAAATAATCAAATATAATGGTTACATGACCCATATCAGTTGTTGTGGTGCTTTTAAACACGCTCTATCTTGAAGTCATAAAAGACATGACAGGAACAAGTGCAGAGCAGTTGAGAAATCAGACTATATAGTGATACTCAAGTGAGTGATTCATCATTTAATACACAATTTGCCGTTGAGTTACTGAGTTATTGGTATCTCTTTTTTCACGATGACAAAACGCTTTATATAACTTTTTATAGGATGGAAATTATGAGATATACAGACTTTGCAATGATTGCAGTACCTAAGTATGATATGGGATCAAAAATGAAATAAAAATTCGTGTTGATATTTAGAATCAGTTATATAATATGCAAAATGAGAATAACTGTAAATCAAATGAAAAGGCCTTACAAACAAAACGTCACACTAAAGTGAATATTCTAGATAAAACATAGTATTAGAAAAATAATGAATAAGAGTGTTCATAGGATTTAATATTCGTTTTAGTATCATTGTAAAGTAGAAGCCTAAATCACTGACGAATGTATGCTCAATATGTATTATCATTTTTATTATCAATGATAATTGTAGCAGCTCTGGATATTAGGGGTTCAAATGAATCTCAAGAAATGTTCAAAACTATTAACACTTATTTGGATTATATCGATAACACGCAGGATATTCCTTTCTTTCCAAAACAGCTGAAGCCTTATGTTCATCGAAAATTCATAGATGAGCGCATTCAAACGTTGTTTATTAGTAAAAACGGCACTTCACAACGAAATATTTTAGAATGGCTTTCCATAAATTCCAATATTATCATGTTACAAAACATCAATGTGAACGCAGAACGTATTCATACGCGCAGTAATGGAGTATTAATTTCTGTTTCACTGAACACACTAAGTGACATAAAGGATTGTACAAATAGCATTTTGCCTTCCATAGTGGATCATATGAATGCGTTTGCTTATCATGATATTCCCTTTTGTGGCACATTAGCAAACAGGGACCTGCATGCGAATAAGTGCAAACCAATTTCTAAACGAAAGGTTCGTGATTATTGCCGACGAAAGCATGTCCTACTTCATTTGAATATTGTTGATGATTTACAGATATTGTCAAGCATCCATTACATTGCAGACATGATCGTGATTCTTGAAGACAGTAAGGTTATGTCACATATGTACTCATCTTACAAATTTGATATGAATAAAGTCTTTATATTAATCAATTATAATACACAGTCAGATATCTCCGTAATAAGAGAAATTTATAATTTCTTAGGAATATTTATGGATAAAAATGTATTATCAATGATGTTATAAGAATAATTAAACCAGTATCTGATCATATAAATGGCTAAGGTTAGTGTTCTTAAATCTTTTGATTAAAGGTATCACTCTATCAATCGACCATTTCTATATTGTTTTTATAGTTGAGCGTTTTGTCATATATTCAAAATTGAGTGATAGTGCAATCTTTCTTCTACTTTAAAAATAAAAATAAATTACTTCCGTCTTTAATTCAATTAACAAATCGGGAAAACCCGATAACACCCTAATCTAAATGACTACTTAGCAAACGGCGAAAATTGCTATTATTGAATTTTTATTGAATTAACCGAACATAAAATATAATGGAAATACTTCATTAGAGGTCCATACACCTAAGATTTTATTGCACGATGGCAGCCGAGTTTGAACGAACCCTAAGGGTGAGTTCAAACTCGGCTGCCAGAGTGTAATGAAATCCTAGGTGTATGGAACTCGAATGATGTATTTCCTTTATTACATACATATGCTAGCATTTTATATATTAAATTTACTAGGCATTCGCATAAGCGCGGAATAGCTAAGGGGTTAAGGGGTTGGGCTCGCGTGATGTTGCTCTTTTTCCCCTCTCGATGTACATGTGGTTATTTTGTAATTTTGCTTGAACAAAGCTTTTGTTTCTAACAGATGTATTTATATTTTAGTAATTTGAATGAAAAATTAATCATTATAACAATAAACGGATAAAAAATATTTAATTTCTGATTTTGAGATGATTCTGATCGAAAGACTCTCGCAAAGCTCAATGAACGCTGCGGACCCCGGTTCGATCCCCAGCTCAGGCACATTTGTTTTTTAATTTTAAATTTTAATTCGTTCTAATCATATTCCTTTACAATAATTCAAAGTTATTTCATCATAATCAGCTATAATGTGCTTTTTTAAACATTGAAATGTTTAAAAATCAGTGTTCACAAGCCGCCGGTTACGTACAGCATTTTACGGACCTCCCGTACAGCTCCTATCATTTCTTTATATTTTGTTTACGTCAAGCATGTAATTAATATTTTTATTAACTTATACATACAATTGTATATGCTTTATTTGGCAATGTGATGTCTATCATATATAACTATAATGCCATTTGTTGCTGACCAATTTTGCACAAACTAATACACATTTGCAAATCGATTTCAAATTATTGTTGTAATATGTGAATATTTTCCATTAACTTAATTGATAACAGACATAATGGCTTTTTTAGCCACGGCTTGCGAAGCAAACCGGGGTTTGTGTGACCGCTTTGCCGTAATTGATTCATATATATATTATATATATATATATTTAGTTAGTAAACTTTTAACAAAACCGCTTCTTCTCCCACAGTTCTCGTCCGATTTGAACGCGGATTTCTTTTTAAAACCTTCCTGAAATCCTTCCGGTTTCAAGTTGTGCTTATATAAGCAATCGTGCTTATATAAGCACTTCTAAAAATTAAAAATGTATTTTTGCTTCATCCACGCAATCAGTTTCATTTTGAAGTTGATGAACGATAATACAAGATGCTACGAGTTTGTTTACATTATGTTACATTTAGTTGAATTGCGAGTGCAAGTTGTAATTTTGTGAGCGAAAATATAAGATTTTAGGTGACTTTTGTTTGCATCGAGGAACAATGTACCAAAATGATGCAATTATTGCTGCTCACTGTGAAGGAGCACCAGTGGAATAAAAAATAAAATTTTTGGGATGTCTGAATTGCCTTATTGCACTGTACGACTAGAACAGCCTTTGTTTATCTCCAGTTAAGTACAGTTTTGTATTGCCATTCTCTTGTAACTTTTAAATATTGACTTTTTTATACAAAGTTTATTTAATCCATAAAAAAACAATACAGTTCAAGATGCGAAATAATATTGATAAATGCTACTATCTACAGTTTTTACGGATCTCTTTTAATGTATTATTTTTGTGTAATATTGTGTAATAAATATTTACTTCTATTGCTCGATAACGAAAACCCTTTTTTATGGGTGTAATGAAGGTTCAAACGATACACTCATACTGCAGTTTTTGTCGCAATATCATTCATACGAAAGAAATGTTCTTTGTTACCGTCGGTTTAGTTGTGCTCCGTATAGTAATTTATTTTTTGAGAGATAAAAATAAAAAAAGGCTATTCCTATATTTCTTCCGATAATGTTCCATCTATAATACAATTGACTGACTTTCTATTGCTGTACCTGTTAAATGGTGACCATTATTTGATAAAAAGCTTATCTCCTCCATCAAAAATAACAATACAACCTCTGGTTTCAACCGGAATTTCCGTAATCTCTGACGTCCAATAATTAGAGTAAAGACAGGCTGTGCAAGATGTGGCGCACTGTCCTTGGACAGTCTTGTTAATACACATGAACGATAATTTAAGCATTGACCACAATCGTCACCACGGCTTGATAGATTTAATTAAAAGATGCAAATGAACGGGAGCTTATTGGCAAGATGGTACACTTAGTCACGAATTGGCACTCATTATGATAGCAATTACGATATGGGTAGTAAAAAATTCCACAAGTTTCCATCAAATACAAGCTTTAGTCAAAGTCATCTATTATCCGTTTGAAATTCAGTTATTTTTAGAATATGGTTTGCAATTCTTGTTTAAAGTGCTTGTTAAATGTTCATCTGTTATGTTTAAAATTTAAATAAATCAATTGTCATTGTATTATATCTATTGAGAATTGCATTTTAAGTTGATGATGAATCAATCTCAAATAAATCGAAAGAGATATGATTTCGTCCTTAAGATATTTGATAATTCGTAAGCAACACAGATCTAATTAAACCTGTTTGATTTAGTTGAAATCGATATCTAATTATTGTCGTGGCTCAAAACAAATATTAATAATATTTATAACTATATAATTATGATGTTAAATCATATTTTGCTTATACGTTTATAATTCGTTTATAATTTAAACAATTAGCAAAAATGAAAAAAAAATCGATCGAGGGTGACATCACCATAACATCAATGTATGTAACCACTCAAATAAAATTCAGGTTTGAAGAGTGATATGGTAATTGATTCAATAAAAAATGGCAACAGAGTTAGTTTAAAAAGAAATTGGCCTGTAATGATACTTTACTCTTTTAAAATGTATATTCCTATACGAGAATCGCAATGAACTTAATGTCTCGGCTACCCCCATTTCGAGCAGCACACTGGCCGGCATAAAGTTAATAATATCCTGCACGAAAGATATCAATCGCCATTTGTCATCTCAAATGAGACATTTGAATGGGTAAGGACGGGTGAATAGATCAGAGTAGTCCGCAGCATTGCAATCAGAAACGCAATAAATTGACCGTAAAATCAGTGTTTCATTGAATGAATACTTGCTCAAATTGTCGTCGCAATTTCCCCAAAAACACTGATTTTGAAGACTTTTTTGTGGATGCATATGAAAACTTGCGATTAAGCATTTGAAGTAGTTGACCAATACATATCAAACTGTAAATTAAGGAGACACTTTTCACACAACCGATTTTAAATAAATTGTCTAATAGTAATTAAAAACATAATACATAATGCATGGATGACCGATTGCATGTATAAAAAAATGCATATTAAAAGTTCAGTATCTGGAGAGTGGTTTAATTAGATTTGATAGGCGGTCCTAAAACCTATATAATAAATGCATGAGATTCAAACAAACGAGTAAAACATAACTTCATGTTGTCGACATTAATATTATAAGTCATAAATTGGTTTATTAAAACAAATCTTTAAAGCTGGATAAATCTTACTAAAACAAATTAATGATTCTTTATGTTAACTGTGATATTTCACTATTGACTTTAATATTGATGAAGGTTATTCATTCTTGAATGTGAAAATATTATGTTGCATTTGTTTCTATATTACACATACAGTAGCCAAAAAGAGTAGTAAGATATTACAATTAATCACATGTATTCTTAAGCCTGAACACCAATTGAGCATCCATTTTCTATACTACATAGCCTTAGATATCACATTTAACAATTTGAATGTATCAAACTATCTGATGTAGAAATATCCTCATTCCAGGAATCTTTATTTTTAATTTGTACAGAGCACATTATGGTTCACTTTTTATAAATTGAAAAATTGGTTGTTTTATGAGTACATATTTATTTTACAATTCCTTATCAATCTAGACTTGATGCACCGTTTGAGTACATGGTGAAATGCCTTTCCCTTTGGACATTGATAATCGATCCTTGCCGATTCCGAACAAAAGTAGAACTTTTCGCAATCATATGGATCTCTAAAGTATCCGTTTTCTCTACATTGGAATCCGGTCCTATGGACATTTGCAATACGAGACGACTCGGCGGATGTCTGATAATCATCTGCAATCATAAGTGTTATTGTATTGCTTTATTATGCGATTTGTTAGAAATAATTAATTATTTCAAATAATTCAAATAACATACATACACTTTTTTATCGTTTATAATTTCACTGATAAGAAAAAAACAGCTGTTTCATGTGTATATTTTGTTACAAATGAAGCTTTAGATTGTCAAACATAGCCAAATATATTTGTTAACCTGCCATTTTATAATTGTCAGCAATTGAAAGCCCTGCGTTACCTCAATAATCTTGTTTTAGAAATACCCGCTAGCATTTAATGGTGCTTCTCTTACCACGTGTCTTAGGTAGCTTTTTAATTGTTCTCCTCCCGTTAAGATGTTTGCTTGTTTTGCTACTGTATTTGTCATCGATATAAGTGTTGTATCTAAACGAATAAAATATGCATAAACTATCTTTTGTGGAGTTCGAGGATCGTGCTATACATACATAATCATATCAAATATTGGTGGTTAAAAACATCATAATATGATGCAAACGGCTGTATTTTAAATTTTGTAATCCATATATTGAGTCATAGTTATCATCTGCATATTGAACAGATTCAAATAATACCTACCTAAAAACACATTGATAAAAGTTCAAGCCTAGCACTCCCTTAAAAAAATCATTTACCCGTCGTCCAATCGCACAAGACGCGGAGACACGAACACCTTGTGAAGTCCCTGTGAGCACTCTTTCACCCTTGCCGGCCAGTCACAGATCTTATTGGCTGGATTATAGTATAGGCCGCCATTACACTTGACGTGATATGGCATGCCATGGGTGCAGTGGAAGAATTTCGTGCAGTCGTTTCTATCCCGAAAGTAGCCGTCATGTGGACATCTAAACAGCTTTGCTATATAATCAAAAATAAGAAAATACCAATAAACTAGTTTCATGGCATTTGCATCGTATTGCTGAATACAAAATACATCGTCATTTGTATTTAAGATGCGAAACATGATTAATCAACTATCAAGCATTTATTATATATGGTTAACCTTTTCTTTTTGGCATAAAAACCTGGCTATGTGGATAGAATTATACCACATTTAATGGTTAATTACCTGAACTTATAAATGATGCCTGCTTATAGTTGTTTCTAAAGATGGTTCCAGCCTGTTTTCCATATCGTTCGTCAAACCCATTTGTAATATCTCCATCCTGGGCGATTTTCTCATTTAGCACTTTGTAACTATTCTTTGATATTCTCTGACTGCGTTGCGGCAAATGTTTGTCACTAATTTCATTAGGTCCGTAGCTTAACTCATCACCATCTCCATCACTAAGGATTAAGTTTTGGTATTCATTTGATTGAGTGACAGCGCCTAGAACGGTATTCAATATGCTTAGCAATTCATGATTATTCGCAATTTCCGTGTTTCCATTTGGATTTGGATCACCCCATGGAAAGATTGTATCCGGACTTGCATCAGAAGGATCAGGATACATGGGTCCCGAATCGTAGTCTGTCCATAAATCAGTCGGAACGTCTTTGTTGTTTTGAATATGCTTTTCATCATATTCCATCACGGGATACCACGGTTCGAATGCACTCTTTGCTTTCTCATATTCTGCTTTAGAATAATCATCTAAATCCGTGTATTGGTTGTCGTGATCAACATTTCCTCCATTTTGCAAATCGTTGAAATCATAATTTACAAAGCCATAACTATCACCGGGTCTTTCAAAAGAATCGCCAAATTTAAAATTAGGTATTCCTCGCTTGAGCTCAGTCACCATGAGATCTTTAACTTCATTCACGTTGCTGTCTGATTTCAAAAATCCTTCAAGACCACATTGTAGAATTTCTTCCATAGGATCACATTTGATTTTGTCAGAATTAAATCCGAGTCCCACGGGACAACTAAACGCATGTTGTGTTTGCCCTGAACATCTGTAAAATCGTCGACAATCCGTCGGATCAGGAAAATAACCGTCGAGTGTGCACTTAAACCCTAACAAGAGAGAAAATATACAATAAATGCACAATTCACTACAACCACATATAAGCTTTGTTTGATATAACACAGTGCATTTAGTCAAACATTGACTCATTAACAATTTTTGTCTTCTATAGCTATTAACAGAATGATATTTTTTTACTTAGATAATACTTTGCCAGACATTTTATTTAAATTCATTGTCAATACATGTTCCGCAAAAAAACATTTTTACGCTGAAACAATTTCTCTCTTATTTGTATGTGTATATGTTGTTTTTATATTTTAAACAACGTTACAATATTTTAAACCAAAACATATTTTATTGAAAATATAATGAATGACTTGTATTTTGCTACCAGTCGCTTTTAATGGCAGCGCCTTCCTCGTATTGCAATTGTAATGCTTTGCAGATGGAGTAACACAGCTGAATAAATCATTATCAAATACAGATGAAGAACCACAGCTATAATGGAATAGCCTCCCTTCGACGCAATTGTAGTAAGACGTGCAGTCTTCTGAGTCGGCTTGCGTGCCCTCAAAATCACATGTTCCTGGACCTTGGCCTTGAAAAGACATTATTGTTTACAGTTATTTTATAGATATCATTTTTACAGCTATTTTATAGTTTAAATAATATAATTCAAAACAGTAATTATGCTAAATTTGTACTTTCTGCTATCCAATTGTTAATAGTATAATTGGTTTGAAAACGAGTATCAATAGCTAAAATGATTGCAATATACATAACTGATATTTGTATGTAAACTGATATTTTAGTTTTAAAGTCAATAATTGAAGAATAATGTATGTATTTAGGCCCCTTATGTTTATCTTTCCAATTAAGTATAGTCGTTGCTAAGCTGATTTATTATTACCTTTATTTACTGCATCAAATGTATCATTGGGAACAGTCAAATATCCAAACAAATAAATAACGATCCACACTCGATTTTCCTGCATTTTAATATTTTCTTAGTTGATAAATATTTCATACAGCATAATAAGAGAACAAGAGAATGCCTATAGAAATGCAAACATTGAGCATCTGAAATAATTTCTACAAGACAAAGCTATTGTCTATTGAATGCGACAGA
>LQRL01123140.1:47097-58533 GCA_001703475.1 Hydroides elegans
CTAATCAAGGGCATAGAATCTAGGTGTAATACAAGAGGCGACAACATAGTCTATGTAAGGGCTGTGTTATGATTCACATAGATAGACTCTATTGGTAGACCTCAATATAATCAAAACGATATTGACCTTACACAGGCATACACGCACAGTGTCAGTTAATCAAGGGCGTAGAATCAAGGTATAATGCAAGGAGCCACAACATTGTCTTCTAAAGGGCTGTGTTATGATTCACATAGATAGACTCTATTGGTAGAATTCAATATAATCAATATATTAGCATATTAGTCTATTCGGGTCAATATTAATGGGGAATGTTTTCATGGACTATCTTAATTTGTTGGACGTATGACGAAGGACCAAATCTGTTTCAGCTGTACCGCCAGAATCCGAAGAGCCGACACCGTGAAATGTGCCTTATGTAGCAAGACGTTCCATAAGATTTGTATCGGGGAAACATCATCTATCAATACAATTTGCCCATTGTGTCAATTTGTTACAAATGAGTAATTTTGTAAATTAAAATTGTCTTACTGAAGTTTAGAGTATCGCTAGTCAAGTTTTTGAAATAAGAGTATCGCTAGTCAAGTTTATGAAATAAGTATAATGATACATATTTTACATGTTTATGCTAATGATGGTCTAGTTCAAACCAAGTTCGATTTACATAACGCTCCCTGACAATATATCGTATGAATTCATCATAGTGGTCAAATAGACTTTTGTAAGGAGATTAAGTAGATTTGGTCATAAAAAGCCCTATTAAAAGCTTGAAATGCGTTTATAAAATAATAGAGAGGCTATACACCTACCATTTCAGAAAATAAAAAGGAAAAGAATAGCAAATGTGGTTTGAATAAAACACGACCTAACTTACCCCCTCTAAAAAAAGTGTATGAACTCATCGTAATCCCTTCTATATAAGAAAAAAGGAATATGCAAATATTCGGATAAAGACCATGTTTAGATCAACAAAACACTCAAGGGAATGTAATAATATTTATAAACATAAAATTAGATTGGTAAAAACACATTTAGACTCTATATTCTATAACCGTCGTACATGTATATTAAAAGCTTAGCTTCAGCTCCACCTAGAACTGTATATGTAGCAACATCTCATTTTAAGGGATAGATCATTTAACAATGTAATGATAACTTCTGACTACATGGCTTTGTTTTCACCTGTGCAGGTACTGAACTGGCAGTTCCGGTTGTCCATTGCATCAATCCATATTGGAAAACAGTGAAGGAGTGTCTACCATCCGTTGCGATAGCTACTTGGAATGTATTCTGAGAATTTAAATGTATTCTTCTTAAATGTATGTAGAATATACATCACACATCTACTATAAAGACCTTGAGGCTCATTTTGTTGCGATATATTAAATATATTAGCCATACCTGCCAACAATTGACTAGCAAATAGCTATCTGGTATTTAACCTTTGGTCATTAATCGCAGTTTTGATTTTTTATGGCAATTTTTCAAATTGGTACGAAATAAAGTAAAACAACTTTTCTTTTTTTGCAGTTCTATAACCCCATCAATTTTTAGGTTTTTATATTGTCGGTAAAATATAACTTACGCGAAGACTGCTTCCTGGATAGTGTGGAACGCTGTAGTACGTTGCAACAAAAGCCCATGTCGCTCTGAAATGGGCCAGGCCTCGGAACGCATATACACTGAGGACGGCGTCGGTAATCTCGTTCAATGTAGTGCTGTCGGTCATTTGCCTTCATTAGTTACAAAGAAGATAAAAAACGAAAACTAATTTAATGTGAGAATGTTGTGTGTCACGCCCTTGCTTTTAAAAGAAGATATAATAATGAAATTATTGTTCAAATGGCTCACATTCATAAAGAATGACAAGTTTAACCGTTTAATCAATCAATACTGAATTGACTACATATATAATCCATCCTATACTCATAAGATTATTTATATGGACCCGACCACGTAGGCCTGGCCTGTCGTTTGTCAAGGTTATTTCTCTTCTTACCGAACCTGCTTTCCAATCTATTCTATATGGAAAACAAAGCTTTTGAGGAGCGTTTTAGAATTTATCATAAAGATTATATTGGAAACATGATTTTCGAAGTTAGACAAACGTATACAAAGTGGCCAGAGCTAAACTCATCGTTTATTTAATTCATACGATACAATACATTGGAAGACAGGGTTTGTTTCTGAAAAAAATACTAATAACAACTTCCAATGCGGCCAGGTCCTGATGGATTAGAAATACCTGTAGTAAATGTAGCCGTTGCTTCGTATATCGACATCTCCCCAAAATACAGCAATCATTGGATTGGATGAAACAGGAAAGGGTGATGGAGAATAGCTGCTTACTCCATTTCCAAAAGCAAGTATGCCGTTAGTGCATACCTGTTACGAATATTAGCAATGATATTTGACGTGACGAAGTTAGAAATATTCAATGCCTTTTCCTGTTTTCCAGCAGGGAAACAGGAAAATGCATTGAATATTTCTAACTTCGTCACGTCAAATATACTAATGAACCCGTGGGAATATTCAAGAGAACAGTGTTATTGAATGGATGGACCTGCATCTCAATTTATAGTCTCAAGCCGCGTTGACGCAAACAAAAAAAAACGCGTAAAAAAGCTCGAAAATCGAAAGCCACATATGTATTGAATCATAGCTAATAACCAATTCTGTTCATGCAAAAAGCATTTTTATGCATCATTTTTTGCGTGAATGAAGATATAGAAAAAAAAAAGTGAGATGTTAATTTATAGATCAAAATCTTGATGAGGCACATTTGCTTGATTTAATTGGTAATAAAAAGATAATTGAGTGTGGCAACAATATTATTTTGTGCCTGAAATATGAGCTAGATTACACATGCTACTCACATAAAGCCGGGTATGGGTCAGGCCAAAATAGCGGAATGGAGTGGCTAATGAAATCGCAGAGCTGTACCCATCATCGTTTCTGTGTAAAGAGGCGTCGCCAGATCCGGTTCCGAACGAAAAGAAAAACGAGGGGACCTGTGATATTTTAGAAATTATTAAAATTATAATCAGCCGAAGACCCTGAAATATTGAACGGATCGGAGGGCGCACATTGTACAAAATATCAGACCGAACTGGGACAAGGGCGCCAATATATTTGTTGGTATATTCAAGGGCGAACGGAGGCGAACCCTCCTAATCCGCACCGGGCGGATAATAGTTGCTTTTTCTAATGTAAATCATCGTGTTCCTGTAATGAACACACTCTATTGTACTTTGGATGCCGTAACAAACGCGACAACAAACGAAAACTATCCCTTTGGTTATAAAATTTCATCCTATATAAACCTAGATATGTTTTCCAAAATGCCACAGGTCATATTATGACTTCAAAAATAACTGTAATTTATTCAATACATTTGTCACTTTGAATGACAAACAAGGCAAAACTGTAGTTATTGGACCATCGAAGTTATTGGCAGGAGTACCAAGCGATTTATTCGGTGAAATATCTATTCTTTTAACATTTCTATCTTGCTGGCATTTTCACAGAACAGAATCGATGAAATATTTCATTTCACATTATTTGTATTTTCCTGGCATATTATAAGAATAAAACCAAATATAAAATATGTTTCTAATAGGATAAACAATCTTCTGTTTCAAATAGAAATGACATGAGCACTTTTTCATATAAGATTTATGTAACAAAGCACAAAAAGTAGATTTTATGTTATTTAAGTTTTGTTTAAGTATGTGAATGTTTTATTCTGCTGACAGTTCTGTGCAAAGTTGCTGGCACAATATTTTCTTTGTTCCTGGCTGTCAAATTAAGAATAAAATCATTCCATAACAAAAATTAATTATCATGTTGAAAGAAGTTTAGAGTTCATTTCATGCCGAAAGAAGTAAAATAAGACACTTTTTGAAAAATGGCCCGATGGGTACTCCTGTATTGGTCAGCGAATGAAACAAGATAGAATTATATCTAACGAATTTCAAAACACAAACAATAAACAAATGTATGCATATCTAGGCGGTCATTTCCTAAACATATCCAAATCAGACCAATAAACATGGAATGTTTTGCGAGCACCCCATATAAGGCGTTTGTTATGCTGTTTAACCATATAGATCTATGTAGAAATATTTAATGACATCGTTTTTATGCATAAGAGATATTGGCTGAATAACATGTATTTTGTTGAATTGCTGTTGATAAAAATTCCAAAGAATTTTAAAAAAGAAATGGACAGGTGTGGCAAAAAATCGCCAAAAAATACAACGTTTTTAGAATTTTAAAAGACTAAAGAATAAAAAAAGTTATTTGAGAAACAAGTGGTTTGTTAACAAATTTTATATGGATTAGTCATGAACAACAAACACATCCAATCAGTAAATAATTGAACCCACTTTTAATGAAAAAATTTAGTTTTGAAAAAAAAAAAAAAGATAAATAAGGCTATTTTAACCTTGGCTTTATAAGCGTATGAATTTGGACCTGTTCACACGGGAAGCGACAAGGCGCGGCAGGCGACACTATATATACTTTTATGTTCTTTATAGGACTAGCGACAGGATCATATAAAGAACATATGAGTATATTGCCGGTTGCCGCGCTTTGTGAACAGAACCTAACTAAAAATGCTATGAGAAGACTCAAAAGCAAAAAAATATATAATCAACATACGCTTACCGTTTGTGCAAAAAGGCTGCTTACAGTAAGTTGCACAATAAGCAGTACACCAAATGAGCTCTTCATAGTTCCTTCCAATTCGATACTTTACACGAATTCGTTAATCAGTAGAATTCTTTGATGCGTTCAAATACGTGATTCCTGGTCAGAATTAGCGAAACATTCTTCTGATGGTTAGAGAATGCATTGTTACAATCCCATTTGGGACGGGTATATATAGCATCGCGCAAACTTTTAACGATATTTATATTTTGGACTTATCTAATAAACGGAGAACGACAAGTGTCTGGATATTTAGAATTAATCATATCCATGTAATCTTTTTTTTACGTATCATAAAAATGAAATGGTTGGGAATGAATGGTGAACTAAATCCTTTAATCTAGGCACTTAATTTATCTTTGAAGATGGTTTCGATACATACTTGAATTTTCTATTTAAAAGTGAACAGGGTACATACAATATCTAAATGTCATAGGAAAAAAAGAAAACAAGTGAGGTGAGTAAAACGTTCGGACTTTACTACTCTTGACCTTTGAAAAACATAATATTTTACGGTTATTATCGATCATTTAATTCATTTATTATATATAGTTTATAGCCAAATAAACCATTATCACATTCATAATCAATCTAGTGTATGTTTTGGTCTCAATGAAAGTGGGGGTTTGTGGGAGATAATAAGTAATAAATGAAATAAGTTGGCATTACAAAGATGTAAAATCTAATCATTTCATCATTTTGTTATCTCTGAATCAAGTTTGAAGCTAATACATAATAACCGTTTACGAGTTTAAGTGGAGCAAGTCTAGCAGCCATAAGCGTTTTTCTTTGCCATAATATTCCTTTTTAATGACCTTTTGCCTGATAGTGATCAGTACATTTGTCGTTAAATAGCATTATAAGTTGTTTTTACTTTAAAAACCCTGTTCTACTTCCTCGTTTAAGATTTTGACACAATTTTGGACCAGTTTTGATATAGGTCATTACCCACTCGGCAAACAACATCCTCAGGACGTCCTTATCACGTAGTTTTGCCTCCCGACGTCCGCGACGCATTTAAGACGTCACAAAGATGTACAAAACGAGACGTCAAAGCAATATCATACAACGACGTCAATAGAACGATAGGACGAATTTTTCATGACGTGATATATTTACGTCCAGAGTACACCAATAATCATACGATGTAACGACGTGCAATTAATGTCGTCTTAATGACGTTGAAAATGTTACGTTCTTTGACGTTCCAATATTACGCTGGAAGGACAATTTAATTCGGTCGGGACGTAATCTGACGTTCTAAGTTCTTCCTTAAAAGACGAACTTACCGAAACACTTATTGTTTACGAGCATTGCGAATACCCCTCCAAAATTGACAATTTTGAATTTTGACCACTTACATGTATAGTAGGAAAGGTTTTGATACAAAATGGGATATGGTAGTCCAGATAAATATCGATTGTATTCCTCAAAAATGTATATTTATGTTTATTTTTGTATAAAGTGATTTTCATATTTAGGTAAAAATGTGCGTGCAATAAATTAAGATTACGTCCGATAAAATGCCGTCCTTAAATCACGGACCATTTTAGGACGTCGTATTAATAGTCTTTGTGAACGTTTTTACGTGCGTCCGTTGGATGTCAGATATAAACGGCGATGCGACGTCTAAAAAGTGCGACCGGCCAACTTCCATACAGGCCCAGTTGAGGAATGAAACAGGACGTCATATAAAGACGTCGAGGGAACATGATAAGGACGTGGATTTGTCGAGCGGTTATGACCTCAACCAGATGCCACTTTACTGGTGGAAAATACCAAAGTATAGATCAAATCAAACGCTGCTCCTAAGAAAAATATTTGCAAAATGGCTTCTATATACAAGTGTATTTAAACCTGTATCTAATATATTATTGTTAATGTGATAACTTGTAAACTGCTTTATATAAAAATGAATAGACGAACACACGTATTATTATCCATGTTTATTTACAAAAAAGTTAGTCATGGCTATATATTTGCAGGACTGCAAATACATACTATGCTTTATTATTTTTCGTATAGCCTTGCATGTATATTTTCATGGGATAAAATAATATCATGTCAAATCCTTAAACAATAAATTTTAGCAATATATAATAAAACCACTTTTTGTCCTCAAATTTTATATGACGTATCTTTAGTTGTTTGTTTTAATGTTTCTTAATCCCGATATGTAACGAGACAATAAAGTCTCGTTTTCATTCATATTCCTCCTTTAGTGTTAGGTAGTAGGACCAGTAGATGAGGTTGAACCATAGGTAGGCGAGCGGAAACAGAATCCGTGAGGCGACGTCCACGAATAAGGAAGGTTTTCGCCGGTAGAGCTGAAAAAAACAACACGAGAACTAGAAGTGGGAAGTGGTAGTTGATACATTGATAAGCGATTTACATAAGGATATGCTCATTTGCAAAAGTAAATCAACTAGCGAGGTTTTGCTCATTTTCTTACTTTCGTTTAACCTTAAATTATAATTAGTGTAATATGGATTAAAGATAAATGATATATTCCTCAATCAGACAATAAATATCCATCAACATATTTGATACTGTTCTGATTTTATTTAACGACATTTATTTTAACTCATATTGTCTGACCAATCGCGGAGCCACAGCGATTCTGAATCTGATATGCTTTCGGTGCGCTTCTCATCGCTCTCCATGCGGCCAGAACATAAAGCCGCGCTCACCCCAAATAAAAGCTTAAAATATTTTGCGACGGGATTATTTTTTTCTTTGTCTCTTACCAATGCGAGTTTAAGTTTGAAGCGCACGATTTGTGCTTTTGGCTTTTTCCGGAGCGAGTGAACACCCCTTAAGGCTGATTGGCATATCCAAAGGGTATAAAATGATAAACAGCGGCGCGCTGTTCTAACCGTTAATTTGATTAATCGTTTAACGCTAATATGTTTGCAATATCAGAATTTAAGCGTTTAACGTTAAGCGTTTAACGTTAAGCGTTTATATATTTAGCGCTTAAGTGTTTGCAATATCAGAATTTTAGCGTTTAGCGTTTATGTGTTTACGTATTTTGCGTTTTCCATGCGGGGTTAGAAACGCGCGTAACTACTTACATCTCGGATCCATTTGGCGATTTCAGTGACACACGAGCAAGGTGGTCAGAAAGTAAGGCTGGTTGGCATTACTAACTGTTCAGAGGCATAGAAGTCTACCTTGATGTGTATACTATTATCTATTATCTTAAATGAAATAATTAACTTACATCTCGGATCCATTCGGCGATGTCAATGACACACGAACATGCGTGTTTGATCTTTTCAAGAACGCCCTCGTCTTTCTCAATCGGCTCGTCCTCCACAGTCTTGATTTTACGCAGCTCAATCGTCACCAGGCTGTTGTCGCCGTTGCTGTCTCGAATCTCGACGGCTTCCCATCCTTCAGGGATGTCCTGCAAATGGAATGTTATAAATTATGAATATGCGTTTTTAAGACAAAATAACTCACAATATACCATGCAGTGGTACTAAAATCTGAATGTGCCTATTATGATTATATTGTTTA
Organism: Hydroides elegans; assembly: GCA_001703475.1. NCBI lineage: Eukaryota > Metazoa > Annelida > Polychaeta > Sabellida > Serpulidae > Hydroides > Hydroides elegans. Next base: position 55,333 of record LQRL01123140.1, read on the forward strand.
TACAGATACATTTTCATACCCGTTAGACCCAAAATGCCCATGGTCCATGTTCAGGCTGTGGGGATAACATGACGCAAAACAATCTCGATTTATATGTTTTCGGCCGTTAATATAACCGTAATATCCAGAAAAAAAGGCGCGGATCCAGAACATATTGAACCTGGGGGCGCAACAGTATAAATTATCTGACTGAACAGGGGGCGCAAATATATTTTGTTGTATAAAATATAAGGGCGAACAGGGGGCGTGCCCATGGTGCGCCCCCTAAATCCGCGCATGAATAACGTAAAATACTAAACATAATGTCGGTTTAGGAGCCCTACATGATTTAGCCATTTGTATGGATAGTTTTATGTATGAATATACAATTTCAATCATAAAAACACATATACTCACATCCAATCCATCCGTTGCATCTCCAAATCCCCGTTCCAACAACCTTTTGCGTTCCATCTCGAACTTGTCCTTCTTTTTCTCCTTCTTTTGCTCTGCCAACATCTTCTCTCTTCTACTCAAAGTGTTGACAATTGCGAATTCGATGAGAGCGGCGAAAACGAAGACAGTGGCTGTGAACATCCAGACGTCGATGGCTTTGGCGTAGGCAACTCTATGAAAATGTAAGATGTATATGTATTGGGTATATAGAGTACTCAAGGTTTTGAGTTGTTTACTCACCATGTACTTAAAGTCATCCGGCCATGCAATCTGGTATAAACCTATGTAGATTTAGATTAAATTAAATTTTCCTCTCAATGTAGAGAAGACTACGGTGGTTAAACTCGTTTAATACTTGATACGCTAGCAAAAGCACCTTAATAAATGTAATAAATGTAAAACTAGCATTATGTAACAAATGTAACAAATACATGCATAATTTCTTCGAAAGCAAAGACCGTAGCTGTTAACATCCAGACGTCGATGGCTTTGGCGTATGCTACCCTGATGAAGGAATAAACTATGCATTTATTATCCCCGTATTCTTTTTAGAAGCAACTCTAACCGGTTAAGGTTGAGTTAACGTGATCTAAAAAGAACGCTTTGTATGAATAAAGAGTAATCCGGTTGTTAACCGATAAAAGTTGCTCTAAAAAGAATGGGTTAACCGACTCCAACTCTAACCGGTTTAATCTAAAAAGAATACGGGGTAAATGCTATTTTGTTGTTTACGAAAACGGAGCAGGTTTTATTTTTGGTCTTGGTTTTTGTTTGCGAACTCGCCTGGATTTATGGATTTTATATGCCACTATGGTCTAGATAAACATTGTTTAGATTTTATTTTAAATAATTAAAAATAATATCATAGATTCTATTCATATGCTTTATGAGCAGAATATCATATAAACATAAAGTCAACAACCATGTAAGTGAGGACATAAAGAACGTCCCCATATAATGCTTAAAATGGATTCCGAGTTTTGTTAAGTCTAATGATTTAGACTAAGCATTGGTTGCTCGAAAATATTAGTAAATGTATTAACTTAATCCTTTTAATTTAGATATTCCAGAAATTTATATGTTTTTGTTAGTGGTCCTCTGTGGCGCAATGGATAGAGGTGGGAACTTTTGTACTAGCATACAAGGAGTCCGGCAGGCCAAACAAGCGGGTTCGAGATCGAATCCACCCACAAGACGCAGTCAACCTTAGGTTGACTGCGGCTTGTGGGTGGATTCGATCCCGAACCGTTTGTTTCGCTTTTTTATTTTGATTTGAATCATTAATTAAAGATATGTTCCCTCTAATTCCTTCGTTTTCATGCTTTCTCTTATTCTTAGCTCTTGTTTATTTTTGAATACGTTTTAGCAGCCGATGGCTATACAAAACTTTAAAAACTTTAAAATTTAAAAACCAAATACAGTTATTCACCATATGTGCGCCTAAACATGAATATTTTATTTATTTTCCAATTGTTCTGTAAAATGTGGAATGGCCGATTATTCCACAATTTAGCGGCTGCCATTGAAAAAAGCCCTAGAACCATATGAGTATTCAAGTTTCTAAAATCATCGAAAATTGGAGTTAATCGTACCATGCGAGCTTGCATTGTCATAAAAATTGCATGTTCGAATCAAATCAAACTTATTTCCAACGATACGCCAATCACAACAAACATTTAATCATATTTAATGATAACAGTCAAATAAAGCCGTAAAATAAAGCCAGTCAAATAAAGTGTAATTATCATTTCATGACGTGCAAAAAGAAATCCTACTTTTAACAATCAAAATAGAAATATCAAACGTACTTTGGCAACTTGTTATTGATCCCATTAGCATGCGTGCTCGTCGTGAGTACAGACACAACGCCGATAGTGACTCTAGCCGGTACCGCCCCTGCATCCACCCAAAAGGCAACCCACGATAATACAACGATGAGAATGCTGGGCACGTAGAGTTGAAAGATGTAGAACTGGGTTAGACGCTTCAGGTAGATGTCGGCGTTGATGTTGGAGAAGGTACCTGAAATGGGAGCAGATTTTTTCAAAGAGCTCAATTAGTTTTAAGGAAACCGCTATTGACTATGACAAGGATATATCCCAGTCGGCAAGGGTCGTCCATAATACGTCGCATTCTGACGTGATGTTGAGAGGACGGCGTACTTTGGGCCCGTATGAAAGACTTCCGGACGTCATTTAACGTCCCGACGTCCGTAGAACGTAATTTATACGTCAAAATCGGACGCGACGTCCGTGAAACGTCTTTTCTATATCCGCGACGAATAAGAACGTCTTGCCGAGTGGGATGCTATGAACCTATAAATAAATAGATGTGTGCGGCACACGCGACGCGCCGCCCAGGTCCCGTTTGCTCCTATATGTTGCACCAAAAGATGATCTGGCGCATATGGTTCAGAATTTTTGTGATCCGCGTCTTAAATGTGCCACGAACCAATAATCTGTCTTTTTTGTTTGTTTTGATTTCTTTTTGGGACCATCGATCTACACGTTCTATAGTTTAATGTACACTTGCATTGTTTTACCCCACTCCTTATTTTCCGTAATCCCCTAGACTTAATCCCCACACGGGTTAGTTTTAAAATATTAACCGCTCTCAGCGGTTAATATTTTAAAACTAACCCGTCCCGCAACGAGGTCAGAATGGAAAGATCTGGAATGTAAAGAGCCTGAATGTGTGACACATGATAGCTCAATTAAAAGTGACATATTAATCAATAAAAGGAAAACAAACATATGTTAATATGAT
>LQRL01123142.1:1034-28292 GCA_001703475.1 Hydroides elegans
GAATGTATTGTATTGTATAGCTTAGGTATAATCTATGTCCCGAAAATATATTTATATTCTCGATTCAATGAATATATACCAGTTTCATTGCTAGCATTCTTCTGAATACATCTAGGGGTTATATAATACAAACTACTTTAAAGGCTAATAAATCCCTTTACAGAAGTGAGTTATAAACACAACATTAAATCATTCCTTTCATTTATGAGTATCAACTTATGGTTTTGAGGTAGTGTGTTTGACCCTCGAAAATTCTATATAATATAAGAAAGAATGGTATGCATATCTCATGGATTGTCATCCCGTTAGCAATAAGAATTTTCAGGTAATCATTTTAATAATTTTGATAAGATTGAACGATATGAATTGTATCATAAAAGTTATTGATATAATTTCTAACCTGGAGTTATTGAATATTGAGAGATAAATATATTTTTTGTGCGTTGCCATTGCAATATTCAGAGAATACATTCAATAATGTAATACTATTTCAAATGATAATTCCATTTATGCCTCTTGATAAATTGAATATATTTTAAACATATTTTCAAGCAGTGTCGCTGATAACGACGGTATAAAATGATTCTTTTGATAAAATCTTCAAAAATATGTCACTACTACTTTCCTGATGCTATACAGTAATCAAGTTTCAAAATCTGAATGACCACAGCTTATTTTAAGTACGATTGATACCTAAATTTACATTATATCAGAATAATCAATCAAAATTTTACATAAGAGTGTCTTTTTGACAGTGTCTTTTGGTTCCTCGAAAAGATAAAATATGCATCTATACTTTTTCTTATACTTACTGATTCCTCAAAACCTTACAATACATATAATTAGAAATATCTTTTTTCATATTCCATTTAGATATTTGCCTTTCTACACGACTAAAGATGTATTCTGTTAGTGAACCCAAACATTACGCCGCTATCGGAGATTATACAGTGAACCTCGGGTCCGATATTGGAGGCGGGACATTTGGAATTGTTTACATAGGAACTCATACTGAACGCAGCTACACGTTGGCTGCCTGGAAAATTCGTGTAATGGACGGAAATAGACGAAATGATTATATGTGGCAAATGGCTGAACGCGAAATAAGTTTTTTTACGTAGTTTACAAGACCATGGTAATATTGTTAAACTGTATGATCATTCCAACACGAGTATACAATTTTGGCTTTTTATGGAATACTGTGATTTGGGAAATCTTTCAACATATATGAGGAACCATTTCGATTTGTCATTTCAATCCCGGATCAATATAATGCATGAGTTAGCAAGTGCTTTATCGTTTATGCATGGATTAAACCCTCCAATCATTCATAGGGATATAAAATTAGAAAACTTAATGATGAAAAAAGGATTGAAACACACGCTTAAAGTTGCCGATTTTGGTCTTTCAAAAGTATTCGAAGGCTATAGAGGAGAGTATATGACAACACTTTGTGGATCTCGATTTTTCATGGCCCCTGAATTTTTTGCCGAGCTTGACACTGGCTTGAAATACGACTCATCTGTGGATACATTTGCAACTGGATTGGTTTATTTAGTAGTCCTGGACGCCCGCAAAAAACTGATTTGGTGCCTTTATCAGGTAACAAAATGTTTTTAATATTGAGTAATTGTGAGATTTTTCAATAATAATTTTTTTAAACCAAATAACCAATTCATTAATATAATGCATTCTTCGCTTTATAAGTGGAAGCAATTACGGAAAATAAGATGGTACCCAAGATGGTACCCATTGGTCATGAATGATAGTTTGTCTCAGCAAAAAAAAACGACATATGCCATCGATTGTATCCATTGAACTGGACGAAACGAAAGATTCAAAGCGTATAAAACGCATTATTTTGCAAATGACAAAGTTTAAACCGAATGAGAGAAAGAAAATTCACGAAGTCGACACAGAGATGAAAGGCAATCATTATTTATATTTTTCATTGGTATCAATTCGCTGATCAAACTGCTGAGGGAACTCAACGATTTATTCGGGTAAATGTTTATTCTTGTAGCAGCTCTTCTTTGCTTGCAACTTTTTTAGAACAGAACAAAGATTTTTTTCGAAACGATTTTACTCTACGATTATGTTTGTGAATATATCAAACAATGCAGATGTCTCTAAATTCATTATCCCTAAACGAATCTGCGAGAAAATAGCCTATTACACATATGATTTCTTGAAATCTTTAATCTGGTAGGAGATTGTTTATTTGTTTGCAGTAGCTATTCTGTGATTCTTGCTTGCAACTTCAGAATAAACATTTTGATAGAAATAAGCGTATTAAGCTCATTTCCCAGATATCCGATCATCTTCCGATAGACAAAAAATAGATTGAGATAAATTTCTAAAATGAAAAATTAATCGTTGACTACCGCTCTAAAATGAATGTAGAGGCAGGTTCAAGAGGTTTAAAATCTAAAAGGTTTTAATCTAATCTAGATCTACAATTTCCTAGATATGAACATAAGTTTCGATGAATATGTAGCATTAAACCCCCTTTATTGTTTTTATTGATATATGTTCCTCATTTTAAACTAGAAATCCTAGAGGACATACACAATACGCCATTGCTGCTGAGTGAAACCGGATATAAATGGACAATTTCCCGCCAAGAATACGATAATTGTAAGCTAATAGAAGAGCGTGTTAAAGCAAATAGGAAGTTTGAGGTGGTGTTGCAAGAGAAGAATATATTATTGTACAGCTCCATGATGCAGCTCGTAAATTGTCGAACAAATGCAAATCATATCAAATTTGACATAAGGGAGGCTTATTTGCATTAAATGACAAGGATTTTAAGCAAAATGATATTATAAATGCGTTAGAATCTACAATTCAACGTATTGAAAAAAATACATAGCATCACTCCGGTAAGTGAAAAGACGGATGGTTAAACAGAAGTTGAAGCATCAAGTGTTATTGCAATGGAGCTCGAACTGAATCGTGATGAAATCCCACCAGCTCCAGAGGTCTCACAGTGCTGTTTTCTCCAAAAAGATGACTATTTAGCTTATTATTGCATTGATTAATGTATTTTATTGTTCAAATGCTGTGCAATGAGACAACATATCAACCATTGTCGCGATCTATTTTCATATTGTGATATTTGATCATATATCAATTGCATATTTTAGGCATGGACCAGCATCACCATTCCAAAACAAGGGAACTAAGTCCAGTTATCACAGACCAATTGCAGCTCGTGGAAGTCAGGTTTCGAGAAAGTACATGGAAAAGGACAATTAAAAAAAGAAACAGGTATCTTGGGTTTATATGCATATTATATAATTGAAAAGGTAAACATAATAGAATATGATACGTGATTAAAAAGACAATGATATATTTTGATTATTTTGTTCAAATGCTATAAAATGATGATATGTCACGATCTCTTGGTTTATTGTTATACTCGATTAAATGTCAATGGTATATTTAAGGTGTGAACGTGTGTAACTATTCAAAGACAAACTATTCAGAGGTCAAAGTCAATTTATCAAAGACGAAGTACAGCGCAAAAAGGCCGAAAGTTCGAAGTTCCATCAGAATAAACGGAAAATGTTTATAAAAAAATAATCAGGTATCTTAAGTTTGCATACATATTGAATTGACAAGGTAAACTTAATCAGAATATAATAAATAATTGAGAAATATCTGTTGATGGCCCTGCAAAAAATTACTATAAAAGTAGAAAACATTTTAGTTATCATAATTGATCACTATTCTCGTTATGTTATTTTTGATGGTACATTTGGAGCTTTTCCACGATACGAATGTGCTTGACTACAGCTAAACTCGATATTATTTATAATGACAATAGATAAAAGGTTGAAAATCATGTTAGCAAAGCAAAATAAAAGATGCCTTAATGAAAGTTTTGAATATAATCAGCGTACTTGATTTAATGAAGAAAAATATAACTGTTTTCTAAAATACATTGCATAGTCACAAATATTCTGTCCCCCGTTTTATAAACTTTAATAATATATCAGATACACGTTTTATTTCAATATTACATATGTGTGTCGCAATGCACTTATAGTACCAGAAAAGAGCAATGCTGATGATAAAGTTGGTCGCTCAATTACATAGTCCGGTGGCTGATACCATTCCGTGTGCATTTCTTGTTAAATCTTGAAACTATGCATTTTCCGAATGTTCTTGAGGTCCTCTTTAAAATGAAATATGTTTCCATTTTTTATTTTGAATATTAAGGGATGAAAATTACGATGGCCGAAAAGCTCATCTTAGCAAGAAAATACGTCAATGATAATTAACAAAACATTTCATTTGAACAAAATTCACTTGAAATAAACACTTAAAACAGCTTCTAAGACTAAATTGGCCATTCATTCATTACTACAGATTATCATTTAGAAAATTACGATGACCGGGAAGTGTATTTTTTCATAGCTAAGGACAACCCTATGTAAAACATCGGTATAACTGCCGATCGTTACAAATATATAATAAAATCAAAGTAAATGTTAAATATCATTTATCATTACACACATTTCCGGTCAATTTACTAAATTACGATGGCCTCTAAGCACGATACACTAATAATCTATAAATCATATGGTTAGGAATCTAGGAATATTAAGGATCTATTTCAACATATTTTATACAGGATTGATTTTATGTAATAAAGACCGCATAAACATTTTTGTTCAAACCAGAAAAGCATTTACAATTACGATGGTCGGAAAGTGCAACTTATCTGTATAGCTAACAATCAGTGTTTCTCCAGAAACGGTATAGCAATCGACTTTTACAAATCGACAACACATTAAATCACATGCTATCTATCATTCTATCATTACTATATGACACTTTTCTATTGATTCGCTAAATTACGATGGCCCATAAGCACGTTACTCTAGCATTCTATAAATCATAAGAACAAACAAACATATTACAAATATATAACCCCATGGCAAATCCCTACAACGTGAATACTAGATTATTCAGACCAGTTTTAAACTTATATAGATGCCGCATAGTGATAATTTTTATGTATTCTTATGTGCTTCTTAATCAATTACAATGTAGACATGGATAATAAAGCAATTGTTTTAATATTTAAACTCAATTTCTGCAACTAAAAGTAAAACCAAATTACATTTGAAATTTGACAATGAATAAACTAGTGATCTTAATATGCTGATTCATTTACGATTCAATATTCATTTGCCAACTCTTACACTCATATAAAATTCGTAAACTATTTAATGATGTTGGTACTCCACTTTGTATTCATTTTGCATGTCGTTTTCCGTGTAACCGCATAGCGATATTGACACACTATAGTATTCCGAGTATGATAAATATGTTTATGAAATCAAAATACGATATATGTGTGTATCCACAACGGTGGTTCCTTGACTTGACTTACTTCGATGCTCAGAACTGTTCTTCCCCTTGCTCTCTCCAATCCGCTGACGCTGACTGTGCGACAATCACTACGGTCCGATGATCTGCGCTCTGCGGTAGCGATAGGGAGCCCTGTGTCTTCTTGCACCTGGGTGATCAATTTCTTCGGTGGGGTCCATGTTTCGGATGCGTATGTGGCTATGGGCACTATTAGGGCGTTGTAAAGGCGTATCTTTAGGGCATTGCTTATTGACTTCTTTTTCCAAATGGCCTCAGTCGGCAAAATGCCGTCGACGCGAGTGCTATACGCATTATGACATTATTAGCTCTATTTGGCAATACGCTCCTGAGGAATAAGAAATATTCTACGTGCTCTACTTCGCCTTCCTCCATTCCGTATCGAAGGCAACATTAAAGTCAACGAAGTTAAAGTAAAGTGGGATGCGAAGATCTAATATGTGCAAAATGAATGTAAAGCGAAGTGCGATGTTTTAATATTTGCAAAATGAATGTGAAGTACCGGCATCATTTTATAGTTTACGAATTTTATTTGAAAGAGTGTAAAAGTAGACAAAGAAATATGGAATCGGAAAGTTATTCACCACACTAAGATCATTAGCTTGTTCATTGTCAGATTTCAAATGTAATTTGGTTTTACTTTTAGTTGCGGAAATCAATTTTAAATATTAAAACAAGTGCTTTATTATCTATTTCAACATTGTAATTGATTGACAAATCACATAAGAATGCATAAAAAGGATCTCTATGCGATTTATTAATGAGTTTAAGTATAAGCCTGAATAATCTTGTCAATATAAGTCGCATGCATTATTTAGGGGTTGTATATTTGTGATATAATTGTAAGCTCATATGATTCATAGAATGATAGAGTAACGTGCTTATGGGCCATCGTAATTTAGAGAATCAATAAAAAGTGTCATATAGTAATGATAGATTGATAGAAAGTACGTTATTTAATGCTAATATTTATTTGCAAAAGTCTACAGTCATACTGATTCTGGAGAAACGCTGTTATCTATACAAATAATTTGCACTTTCCGGCCATTGTATTTATCAAATGTTTTTCTGGTTTGAAAACAATGTTAATATGGTCTTTATTATCCCCCGTGAAACGGAGGGATATAGGTTTGGACTTGTCCGTCCGTCCGTCTGTCTGTCCGTCCGTCCGTCTGTCTGTCTGTCCGTCTGTCTCACCCTGGGGGTGGGTGTCTTGTACATATCACATCGCCAGCACTGGACGTACCCAGAGGTTTTTTCTCTTTATATTTGATACAACCAAGGATTATAGATGTGCAACGTCAATGTTTCCGTTTGATCGACGTAAAATTGTCGGAATTCCAGCCCTCTGAACTTAGTCGATATTTATGTTTTATTTGCGCTTAGGGTGGGTGTCTTGTAAACATCACATCGCCATCACTGGACGTGCCCAGAGGTTTTTTTTCTCTACATATTCGATACAAACAGGAATTATAGATGTGCAACGTCAAGGTTTCAGTTTGATCGACGTAAAATTGTCGTAATTACAGCCCTCTGAACTTAGTCGAAATTCATGTTTTATTTGCGCTTAGGGTGGGGTCTTGTTGACATCACATCGCCATCACTGGACGTGCCTAGAGGTTTTTCTCTTCATATTCGATACAAACAAGGATTATAGATGTGCAACGTCAAGGTTTCAGTTTGATCGAAGAAAAATTGACGGAATTATAGCCCTCTGAACTTAGTCGAAATTCATGTTTTATTTGCGCTTAGGGTGGGTGTCTTGTAGACATCACATCGCCATCACTGGACGTGCTTAGAGGTTTTGTTCTCTTCATATTCGATACAAACAAGGATTATAGATATGCAACGTTAACCTTTCAGTTTGATCGGCCAAAAATTGTCGAAATTGCAGGCATTTGAACTTAGGCGAAGTTCGTGTTTTTCTCCAGCTTTATTTGGTGTCTTGTTGTTGTTTTGTTCTTTTCAAATTATGAATATTGTATTCTTATGTTCCCCTTCATTGACCATCCTGCATTTTAGCATTGTTGAAGTCCACTGGGATCCAAGGTCACTGACGTTCTAGTTTCATAAAATCAATTCTTTATAAAACATGTTTAAATATATCCTTAATATTCCTTGATTCCTTATCATATGATTTATAGATTATAAGTGTATCGTGCTTAGAAGCCATCGTAATTTAGTAAATTGACAGACAATGTGTGTAATGATAATCATAAATGATAGTTAACATTTAATTTAATATCATAATATATTTATAACGATCGGCAGTTATACCGATGATTGACATAGGGTGGTTCTAAGCTATAAAAAATACACTTCCCGTCCATCGTAATTTTCTAAATGATAATCTGTAGTAATGAATGAATGGTTAATTTATCAATTTAGTCTTAGAAGTTGTTTTAAGTGTTTATTTTAAGTGAATTTTGTTCAAATAAAATGATTTGTTAATTATCATTGACGTTGTTCTTGCTAAGATGAGCTTTTCGGCCATCGTAATTTTCATCCCTTAATATTCAAAATAAAAAATGGAAACATATTTCATTTTAAAGAGTACCTCAAAACCTTTCAGAAAATGCATAGTTTCAAGATTTAACAAGCAATGCATACGGAATCATATTTGGGTGGTATTACCGACCGGACTATACAAGTACTATCTTTCAGAGAATCATATTAGGAGTAATCCGTTTGTTTTCAATTATTAGTTATATCTTCCAGATATGTATGTCCGGTTTTATTGTTTCGTTCATTTTCTTTATTGTACCTTACATTGAATCGGTTGCTATAGATAATGTTTTTAGTTTTCGAGAACGGTATTTCATTATTATTATTATTATTATTGAAGTTTATTTATAATGCGCCTTTTAAGTACACCATAAAAACGCTTACAATAGTGCATTATAATACTGATAACGTTATAAGAGAACATTGTAATACTGTTTAGAACCAAATAAAATCATGAATACGACGAAATAAAATAATGAATAAAAATTACTTTAAAACATAAACAAGAGCAATAAAATTTAACTTATCATATAAAATAATGACTTAGGCATTGAGAATACTTTCATATGCAGATTTGAAAAAATGTGTCTTAAGTTCTTTTTTGAAGATAGTCACACTTGCGCTATTTCTGATTGAGGGTGGCAATGTGTTCCAGAGCCTAGGCGCTGCGACTTCAAAACTACGCAGTCGAAATGATCTTAACCTATAGCGTGGCTCTTCTAGGATATTTTTCTCGGATGACCGAAGGGTTCTCGATGGCTTGTAAGGTTTCAGCATCTCAGTCATATATTCCGGGGCTAGTCCATTGATGGCTTTATAGACTAACAACAAAACTTTGAATTTTATTCGATATTTCACCGGTAGCCAGTGTAACGAACACATTGCCGGCGATATCCTATCGCGACGCGGTGTGAGAGTGACTAGTCGAGCGGCCTCCCGTAGGACTTTTTCTAGTGGTTCAACGTGAGATTCTGGTAGATTTATATATAAGGCATTGCAGTACTCTATGCGCGATATGATAGTCGCATGGACTATAGATTTGGCTGTTTCGGTTGATAGATATTTCCTTATTTTCCAAATTTTGTGGATGTAAAACCGGCATGATTTCACAACCTTAGCTATTACGGGTAGAAAGGACATTCTCTCATCTATAGTAATACCGAGGTTTGTGGCTGTAGGGACACTGAACACACGCTCTGTACCGAAATCGATGTATTGTTCTTCCACATTTTTCCTGTTTTTGTCACTGCCTATAATCAGGAATTCAGTTTTGGATTGATTCAGTTTCAGTTTATTGTCACACATCCATTCCGCGATAAGGCATAGGCCAGATTCGAGGCGTGTTTTAGCGTTTACGATCGCTTCTGCAGATGTTGCTTTTGCGGATTTCCATAGCTGGCTGTCATCAGCATGGAATGGTAAAGCAAAATGGCGATTCTCACTAGCTTCCCAGGGGGTTCTGTATACTTTTGATACAGTCTCGGGCCCATCTTAGACCCTTGCGGAAAGCCGCATTGGAGGTCCCTTTTGCTGAATAGTTGACCATCTATGCATGTCTGTTGAGTTCGGTTGCTAAGGTACGATTCAATTCATGAGAGAACCTGGTCATTTATACCTTGCGATTTCTCAAAACGCTGAAGCATTAGTTCATGATCAACTACATCAAACACGGCTGAAAGGTCGAGTAATGCTAGAAAGATCACATGATTTTCATCCAGAGATTGCAGTAGACTATTTGTTATATGGATGAGAGCTGTCTCGGTGCTGTGCCGGGGTTTGTAAGCTGATTGATATTTCTCATATAAGCCGTTGCTTTTGAAATGAGAATCCAGTTGATCTATTGCTGACTGTTCCAATAGCTTAGATAGATAAGGGAGATTTGACACCGGACGGTAGTTTGTAGGTTCGAGAGGCTGACCGACATCTCTCAATCCTCATTTAGTTAGATTAGTACACTGCTATGTTGTAGTTATTGTTTTCTGAGTTGATGCGTGGCATATCGATACAAAGAAATGAGCGAGGTTAAATCAGTCATGGTTTGATATTGCGTATATACCCTTTCAAATCAACTCAACGTTCAACTATTAAATTGATTTCCAATTCTGATCTTCGTGAATGCTAGACAAAAAGATATAAACAGGAACCTAATGCATATTTTGAAATAAAGAAATATTCCGATATATATATTAGTGCATTATGTGTGTATATGTACTATTACTTGTTGAATATCATTGGATTTGTTTTATATTAATATGAGAACGACATCAATCAGCCTCAATCCTTGCAATTATTGTTTCTAATGAGTGTTTATATTGTTGGAACAATAATATCTAAGGAATATTGTTTCAAAAACTATTTGTTGCGATTTTAAATGTGTATTTTGAGGAATCAGAGCATTTGAGCTTAAGAAGCAAAATGGGTTAAAGAGATAAGTGCAAGGTTAATCATTTCAACTGAAAAATATATAATTGAGTATGTAAGCAATGTATCCCAGATATAAAACTTTTTCAAGTTAAATGCTTTTTATATATCTTTAAATGTGTTTGTATAATTTTGCTCATTTTTGTAACTACACTTAATATGCACGGTTATAAAACATGCACCATTCGCGAGCACAAATCACATCTGGCCGCTGTGTGAGGGTTCACTTGTGTAAGGTTGCCGCAACATCACGTGGTGATTATCATATAATATGAAGGTTAGCCAATGTATATCTTTAATTCCAATGTATATTAATTTAGATTATCTCTGTGAGCACATTGTAAACCATCGTGAGTGACCCTACGACATATCTTGTATTCTCTGGCCTTGAATTAATTTTGTAAGTGCTGTTGACAAATAGCTTACTTTATCTTAAACTGTAACTCTTATCGAATAAATGTCGTATGAGTTCACATTTAGCTCACGCTGGACTAAGTGAGCTTCATAAGCCTTCAAAGCGTGATACTTCTAGATTTGTCGGAGGCTTTCTCTGTAAGGGGCAGGTGACTGTCATACAAGGCGCCGTCTGACAGCTAGTAAAGAAAAGCAAAACCTGAGGCATCTAGGGTGAAAAACATACGTTTCACTACATATTGAGTTGATTCACTTTACTTTAATATATATGCGTATTCTATGTATTGTAATGAGATGTTATATAGATTGTGACAATCAATGGTTAGAAACTTATTATATGCTATTTATCACATAATTTAACCAATAATGACAAAGTAAAATATCTGAGTAAAACATCCTCATAAGACAATGCGATGATAAACTTGGTAATGCCATGTACTGTTGTCATATGCTAAGTTAACAGCAATAGATAATGTGTACTGTATTGTCTGAATGGAACTGGAGATTTAACACCTTTGCCTAAAACGAAAGAACAGAACCCAAACCAAACACGTCGGCTTTAAAGTTTGAGCTAACAGACTATAGTGTAAACAAAAATATTAACACATTATGAAAATCTAGCGACTTATTTATCATATATCATTTTACGCTCATTTCACTCGCAAATTTGCGAATAAAGCAAATACTGAAATTGGATTGACTAGAGATGGATTCCATGAATGTATCATTTCACCAACACTAAGTGTAATTTGTTCAGACACATTTCACACAACCAATTAATATATTAACTTTATATTATATAAAGTATGTCCTTACCTTACAATCCAGTTCCCATATAAAACGGATTTATAAAATCAATCCCTGCGGTGCATCTTCGAGGTGGACTTATGCAAACAACAACTACCACTTGGCCGTGTTATGAATTCGGCACAAGTATAATTTGTCGATATTAAAATTATGAATTACCGTCCAACTGTCTCTACCTACGCATGCTAAAATATAACTTATTGTATATTTACTATTTACAAAAAAATCTATAAATCTATTTATCTATACTATTAACAAAAAAAAATAAATAATTTGATTATTTGTGTAACAAGTTGTCTCTTCAATATAGATTTTTCTTATAATCCTAATTAAAAACCAATATCGTCCTACAAGACAGCGTTCCGACTACAATTCGAGACAGGTGAACGGTGAGATGTCTCAGAATTCCATAATACATGATGCTACAATGAATCAGTTGATTTATGGAAGTAAAAGAGGAATTGACGAAAGCAGGCTTTCTTCAAATGTATCATTAACTAGATTTATTGAGAACTGTGTGTGTGTGATATGTTCCTTTCTCTGTATAATTTTCGTGGATCATATATGGACACATATATAAGTCAGGATGATTCCAGATGGATTTTGCAACGTCAATAATTGAATTCAGTTAGGTAAAGTTAAATCATATTGATAGTTCAAAGCATTGTATTGTGTTTGTATACATCTGAAATGATTAATACGCCGATGATATATCGATCGAGGGCAATCACATGAACACGTGGGCAATCAATAAACGCAGGATAACTTAATTCTCTCATGGTATGTGATTTAGATTTAGATTGTGATATTTTCTATCAAGGGATGTGCCGGGTGTGTTATTTTTCAAAGCAAAAACCAGAGGACAATACCCGATCAAATACCTGACTTTTGTCGACTTTTGTGTCGGGATAAATGAGCGATCAAGAAAGGTCACAAAGGTATTGTGCTGTATAGCGGATAATATCAGCTACATATTAAATTTTATATTTAAACATTTGCGTAAAATATGTTTAACGGCACAGCCCAAAAATGCATTAATGCTATACTGGTAAATCATGAATCCCTTGTAGATCGGTCAAAATGAAATAAGAATAATGATCAAATGGTTATGGTTAACTCCACGCAATAGTTTCGTGTATTATAGAAAGTATTATAGAAAGATTAATGTATTGAAGATGCCCATATATAGCCATTTATGCACTGTTTTATACACTTCCAATCAAACGTGACTCTTACTTAGATGTATGACGAGGAGGAATGAATCCCATAAACAAATAGTCATCATTACTGCGCAGTTAAAAGATATATTGTATTTGACAACGGATATAGAATTTGTTTGCTCGTTAAACGACATGTTTGTTTGGAATAGCTAAAAGGTGCGGTGTTATTTATTCTATTTAAACATACGAAACGCCACTAATGTAACATAATCATATACCTAAATGATATGTTAGTGTAATTTCATATTACATAAGGGACGAATCTTGCTTTGTGCGTCCGACTCAAAATTGTCACAGGTGGCGCCAATTAATATCGAAAAACAAATTGTTACTTTATAGAAGATGATACCATCCACCTAAATTTAATCACGCAAACGATTAGATTTAATAATAAATATAAAAGAAAATGGTATTCATATAGTGCTTTTGTTTATATAGCGCTATTATATGAATTTAACACAACGCTTAACAATAACATTTTTATGATACAAACAACTCCAAATGTAAATAAAGATTATATAATAGAAATAGATGATAAGACCGTCATTGAAGCGTTGAGCGTCACAAACACATTTTACACGCCATAATACTGAATAATCAAATATGCCTTTAGCCTTTTACGAAACTAATACATACTTTAGCAATGTTTGACATCAGACGGCAGCCTATTTCATAGTTTGCCGCACTAAAAGTCTTTTTATACTCCTTACTAGTGATCAGTTCGTGGTGCATCTAGATAAGGTTAATTAAGAAAAGTTGTTTTGGGTAGTGATATAGACTGACTAGATACACGCGAGCAATTCGATTCAAACATTTGAACACCCAGAATCCCTCGTGTATTGGGTATACGCCGCTGTGCCACCGCTCGATTCCTATGAAACCCGTACGCCATAATCCTTCACTGATCGGCGTCGATCGATCTGACGTCGTTCTATGAGAGTGTCATGATTCACAGTATCAAAAGCGACGGATAAATCTAATAGGTTAGCAAGATAACCATGACCTTATCCTTCGTCATCATAATATCGTTTTGAACTTTTAGGAATGCGGACTCCGAAATATGTTTTCGCGGTATGCGCTTAGAAGCGATTTGTCTGATCCGTGTTTTTAACTACTGATCCGGGTGGTGGTAGTTTTTTTTCTATGAGATTTAAAACAAAAGCTGAATCACACGGGTCGCTATTGTTTTAAATTCACGATCTAATTCATGGTTTAGTAATTTGACCGCTGCTATATTATAAACCCAGTATAAAATGCAATGACATCTTAACATAATATACCAGATACAAATACCAGATACGTGGAGACGTGATGGCCGAGCGGTTAAGGCGTCGGACTCCTGGTCAGTGGCCATGGGTTTGATTCCCGATCAAGTTCGGTCATCATGGTATGCAAGCGGACACTGCATGCAATATCTCCTGCCTCTTCCCACCCAGGAGTGTACACGTACAATTGGGTACTTGGTAATTGAATGTGTATGTCACAAGACGGTGATTGTGAGCGCCAATTGTATAATAGGTTGCCTGCCCGTTAAACAAGTGTACACATACATGAAGGACAAAGGTAATGATGGATTGTAAACCGCTTAGAGCTAAAGCAGGATAAGCGGTATATAAATACCCGCCATTATTATTATTATCATTATTATTATTATTAAATAATTCGTTGAAGGTCACTAAATATCTCATAAAGGTTTATAGAATGGGTATTTCGTATTGCAATTTATGTAAATGGACATCCGGACGTGAATCGTTATAAATGCAATTCCACCTATGATGTTAGCTTTTAGCAATTTATTAGGACATATAGGTAAAATAAGAATAATACTAGTCATGAATTTCAAGAGAACGCAATGAATGATTTTGGCTACAAGAAACGTTAATTGTATTAGTTGCACATTTTTAATATTTGTTTTGACCTTCTAATAATCCTTACAGGTGTTTGTTTGATATCTTTTCCATCTCCGATGTTGGTCTATTCTGGTATATAAAAATTACATAAGTGCACGTTCATACCTCCATTAAATCATGTGCTTACAATCCATGCTTGGTCTTCCAATGTGAACCCCTAAAACACCGTATACAATAAGTTTACTTGCGCTGTTGTTTACGCATAATTTAACAAATAAAATATTAAGTTGGCACTGGTTCAAAGAATAAGACTAGGACAAATCAATATGAATGCATGCCAATACAGACAACGCATTCATATACAACGGCATAGGTAGTATTATGATTATCATGTTTCACGACCCGGCCACACGGACAGATTTAAAAACATATCGGCGTTCAAAGTGTTTGTTAAACTGTTTTATTTGACGCACTCGGATGCGCTTTGATTATCATCAATCGCATTCAATACATAAAACCTGGTAATCGATCTCCAAAACTAAACCAACTGTATATGTATGTTCAAATAAATACAAGTATCAGTTTATGTTCATTCGGTTTAATGTGAATAAGTTAAAAAAACATTTAGCTTAACGAACATTGGTTGGTTTACATGAAACAATCGATTATATTTAGATGAATATTGTTTAAGACTTTTGACATGTCGTGATAGCCATCAATATTGGAATATGTCAATGTATCTCCTACACTTTCCAAAAATCCTTTTGAAATTAACACTCCCTAATGTTTTGTAGTTCTATTTATTTTTTAATTTCATTCACTTGATTATGCTTCATTAGATCAGGCAAACATGTAAATAACAAGAGATAACTATATCCAAGCGCTTCATAAGTATGACCGACCCATATGTTTGTGATTATGCATCGACCTATTATTGGAACCCAAATACTTAATGCAAATAACATGTTTGAGTCATTGAGCGTGTTAAATATTATCTGTAGTTTACATACGATACGTATATCAGGCGAGAGTCAGTATATCATTTTAAGTGCGTAATATGTATTGGAAATAATTTATTAGTTCACTTCAGCAACGATTGCATTTTATTTGGATACGCATTCACGAAAAATATATATAAGATATTACAGAATATACTATTCGGCAGGTAATTATTACAATTCACTCTATTGTAGATTTTAATCTAACAATGAGTAAACTGGTTTTATACCATGTTTGAAACAAATAAGTAAATACGTTTCTGGCGTATGTTGTTGAACATTTATCGCTCCGACTTGGGTAGCATGTTTAGGGTTGCCAAAAAGGTCAAACAATATTATCGTCTTGGTAATCAAAACTTTCACAGAACTATAAAAACAGAAACAAAAACTAATATATTCCTCCACAACTGTTTTTTTAAGTATTTGAATATATATTTTTCCGTTACATAGGAATTCAGGAATTAAAATGATCCATACCTGTACATCTATTCACGCTTTTATGTTATTTTTTTAAATATTTATTTCGAATAAATAAATTCATCTTTTGGCAATAAAATTCGTAAAAAAATCAATGATTTTTTAAAAACAAACTTAAATTTATTATCGGGCCAAAATTATAACAGCCCGCATAAAAATGGAATATGAAAATGAAATTATTTTTATAGCTATAGCTAATTTACAATTACAACAAATGCTAATACAAAATGCTACTAATTCAGCATGGACATAAAAGAAATAAAATAGTTCGCTATAATCATGTCTATGGCTACTAGAGATACAATTGATACCGGGCAAATAAAGGCAAGGTTCCAAGGAATATCATCAACAGACATACGTGGAACAAGAACGTCGAGCACTCGTTTCAGATGCCATAATGATAAAGAGACATATAGTGAACTTGACCAATGCAGTGCCCTGTTCACGGCAGTTTAAATCGCCCTTTTTGGTACACTTTAGTTTTGTTTGCTCGAACATCTCTCTATCGCTCTTGTGAACATCGGGATTAAGGGCATTGTCTACAGTGCCTCAAATGAAGAGGTTAAAGTATCTTAAACATGTAGTTAAATGGGAAAATACAAGTTTTAATATTCAAATTTACGGTATGTTCCCGCGATAAGATTTTATTCAAAATTGTATAAGTAAAAATTCATCTTGTTCTGTTTCTAACGGCATCAAGTTTACTGGTAGGTAAAAGGGCTTTGTGAACGAAAAAGCCCCACCAACTTTCCTGATAAGTTGGCGTTTAGCATTGGGTCAAATGGCAGTGTACTAAGTGTTTGATCGTATTTTGAGCAATGTTCCTATTTAAGTTGGCGTTTAACATCGGGTTTAAGGCAGTCCACTAAGTTTTTGATCGTATTTTGGGCAATGTTCCCACGATAGGATTTTATTCAAAACGATATCAAATTAAACATCATCTTTAGCTTTTTTTCAAATGATACCAAGATTACTGGTAGGTCAAAATGCATTGTTAACGAAAAAGGCCACTTAAACTTTCATATAATAGTTGGCGTTTAACATTGGGTTAAATGGCAGCCTACTTAGTTTTTGACCGTATTTTGAGCAATGTTCCCACGATAGGATTTTATTCAAAACGATATCAAATTAAACCTCATCTTTAGCTTTTTTTCAAATGATACCAAGATTACTGGTAGGTCAAATGCATTGTTAACGAAAAAGGCCACTTAAACTTTCATATAATAGTTGGCGTTTAACATTGGGTTAAATGGCAGCCTACTTAGTTTTTGACCGTATTTTGAGCAATGTTCCCACGATAGGATTTTATTCAAAACGATATCAACTTAAACTTTATCTTCAGCTTTTCACAATTATACCAAGAATACTGGTAGGTCAAAAGGCATTATTAACGAAAAAGCCCCATAAACTTTCATATATTAGTTGGCGTTTAACATTGGGTTAAATGGCAGTCTACTAAATTTATGATCGTATTTTAGATCATGTTCCCACGATGTGATTTTATTTCAAATTATATCAAATTAAACTGCATCATAATTTGTTTCCAACGGTACCAGGTTAACTGGTAGGTCAAAATGATTTGTCATCTAAAAACAGTGTAGAACTTTACGTAATTTACTTCAAAATCGCTTATTAATGCAAAGAAAATATATTCAGTTCTAAGAAAGGAATCAATTTAGTCGCACATCTTTTGACATAAGGGTTTTTATCCTAAGCGGAATACCAGCATAAGATATTTTAAATACATGTATAGCGTTTGATTGCATTTGTAAAATTAGAAATAGAGGTATTCTAATTTACTGCATGAATCATTCGCTTTGATCGTGCAAGCCTCAAGTCAATTGCAGTTCACCATTGGCCAATGTTCACATATCAGGACTAGGTAAACAAAACTAAAATGTACCGTCTAAACTGTCGTGTGATATATTCACCTTAATCAACAATATAGTACCACATTTATGAAACCTAATCAGTAATGCGTGGAAGAAAATATTATCCCTGAGCGTTGACTGGTGGTAGAAGGGTATTTTGTGCCGAAAGAGGAACACTCAAATTTTATCAAATTAAACAGTACTTCACAATATATCTGCTAGTTACAGAATGCAAGATATCCAACCGATAGCTCGAAAGGAGGTTCACCCGGATCTAAGGCTGTATGAACATTATAAACATATACGTGTCTTAATGCAGTTGATCTAGGAAGCTAAGGAAAACAAAGGTTACCTTTAAGTAGTCTGGGGGAACTTCACCAATCCACCCGTATCAATTCCCCGCAATGTATAAGAAGAAACACTGAAGCCCTGTCACGTACCAAGGAATGTGTGCTTCATAACTTTTGTATACGTTATATATAAAAAGACAAAATGGCAATAATAAAACAAACTTTTTCAGTAGTATTTGTGTTTGGGCGCAATCAATGTGATAATCGAATCGGATGAAAAGGAATATAAAGGTCCCGTGATGAAATAAGGTGTGATACAGCGAATTTATTTATGTACTACCTCACATAAGCAACTATACTCGAAATCCAAACAAGAAAGATATCAGGACAACTAGAAAAGCTGAAAAAGAATGAAGCTTGACGCCAAGAGGTCATGCCGTTTCCTCTTGAGAACGATTCAAATTTAAAATCCTAGGCGAACAAATACCAACTAAGGATTAATCAAGCAAATTTTTCAACAAGCGAATCAAGCGAATTCTTCGACAAAGCCCAAAAACATTAAACATGAAAAATATAGGTGAGCAGCTTTAACATTGACTGGGGAAATTTATAAGAGCAACTTTCGGGAAAGAACACAGAGTGGTGGGGAAAGTATTGAAAAGTAAAATGAACAACAGGCTGCATACATGGCTGGGTAATACACCGTCCTTTTTTTTTAAAAAAAAACTTGTATTTACCGCTTTGGCAGAGAAATTAAAAAGAGATGAGCTCGAATAATGATTATTTTCAAAACCTATGTGTCCGCAAAGCTGAAATGACTCTTCCTCTTTGAAATAAAAAGGGTATGGCGAAATTAAGAGGAAGAGGATGGAATGGCAAACGCAGTTAGCATGGCATCTCAAGGAACCTGAATAAAGTGGGAGAGAGCGGTAACCAGACAATACGCAAGTTAGAGGAAACAAAAAAATGCGCGTAGCATTATTAACCCGAGCAACAGGAGCAATGACAGGTATAAGGGATGGTCTAGGTGGTTCTACAAAGTGAAAGTAGGATGACATGGATTTGTAGAAACATAAATGATCCGAGAAGCTTTAATGCACATCGAGCTTACTGGTGAAGAGGACAAGTAAACTATAAACTAAATAGGCGACGTTGCGGAAATTGGAAACTAGAAATTAATAAACATGATATTTACATTATCATAGAGTGACCGAGTGACATTAAATCCTTGATGTGATATATTCTATCTATTACAATAAGACAAGAATCTTTACTTTATTGTTTAGAACTATTTATAACTAGACAGGATACTATGTAATCACATTCAAACATCATACAATGCCAGTAGAGCAAAGGCAGGAAAAGGGTAAATTCTTTAAATACAACAAGTGTTTCCATCAAATTATTTTAGCAAACCATTGAACATATTGAATTTGACTGTCATGACTACTTTTATGTAAAGTTAATGCTGAATTTTATATATTTGACAGAATAAACAATACGGAATGGATGATGAAACTGATCCAGAAATTAAAGGAGTTATTGGTGAATATACAGTGGTTCTTAGTCCCCAAATGGGAGGAGGAACATTTGGGAGCGTTCATTTAGCGACCCATAATAAACATGGCTACTCAGCAGTGGCAAAACAAATTCGTGTAATGGATGGATGTCGAATAAACGAGTATATGTTGGACATGGCTAAAGGAGAATTGAGTTTCTTACGTAGTTTGCAAGCACATGATAACATTGTTCAATTATATGGTCATTTAAATATGAAGAAAACATTTTGGCTTTTTATGGAACATTGTGATCTAGGTAATCTAAATGGTTACATGAGAGATCATTTTGATCTGTCGTTTACAAATCGGATCAACATAATGCAACAATTAGCCAGTGCCCTTGCATTTATGCATAGACAAGACCCTCCAGTTATTCACAGAGATGTAAAACTAGAAAATCTATTGATGAAAAGAAAAGGTTCAGTGGACACTCTAAAAGTAGCTGATTTTGGTCTTTCGAAAATGTTCCATAGTCCAGAGTCTCTTTCGGCTGTGTTTCATAAAGCGAACTACATGACAACTACTTGTGGATCTCGATTTTTTATGGCACCAGAATTCTTTGCTGAATGCGAAGGGGGAGTGAAATACGATTCATCAGTGGATGTGTTTGCCGCAGGGTTAGTTTATCTGGTAATCATGGATGCATCCAAAGATGACGACCTAATGCCTTTGTCAGGTAAATATTTTCTAGTTGAAAAAAAAACATAATTTAACATTCAGTTTGAAACAAACCGATTTTCATGATATTAATAAAAAAAGAAATAAATATTTGGAAAATATTGAAGACTACAACATATTCAATAAATGAAACTTACCTAATGAAAAATTCTTAACGTATTATATTTGACGTGCTGCACATATAGTTATTTGTCAACAGTTGGAGCAAAGGCAGATAACAAAGTGATAAGCATCGGCTATGAAATGGTGATTTGCCATGGTCAGAATCGACCATTACCATCAGTCGTTTTAAATGAATCGCAAGACAAGAGGATTTCTAAGCGCATCAAAAGGATAATTTGTCAAATGACACAATTTGCACCAAGCAAACGAAAAAACATAAGTGAGGTCAACTTAGAAATGAAAGGTGACATCTGATTATCATATTATACGTAAATACTGTATTTTTTCTGATAGTGTTAATTAATGAGGTTAGTGCAAGCCTATAAACATTTTCTCGTATGAAAACAGCTTGAAAAACACTTATTTAGCTTTCTCTTTTAAATTCGTTTTTAATACTTATGTGCTTTCGATATTTAATCTTCGGTGTTTCAGAAATTCTCGAAGACATACAAGATGCGAAACGACAGGATCAGATCAAAAAACAGATTGAGCAAGCACTAGCAGAAACTAAAAGTGATCTTACAATAAAAAACGACATTATTGATAAATTGGAAACAACTAATAGAGGTCTAAAAGAGCTTTGTACAAATTCAACCCAACAATTTGATCGGTCACTCGTCCAACAAAGAGAATTTATTAATAAACAGTTTCATGATGTGAATCGTAAACTTATAAAAGAAAAGGACATCGTCAAAGAAATCAAAAACGATCTAGCAGACGCCAGAATGGTTATAAGCTCATTGGAGGAAAAGCAAAGGATATGCGAATGTGAATTAAAATCTGCAATTCATGAATGTAATGGAGCAATCACAGCAGCAAACCAATTGCATCTGCCCAACAAAAGACGCAATACAAATAACAAGCGTGAGAATACAGCTGTTGCAAATGTGCCAAATTTAAATCCGATGACGCACGCTATAGATCAATCGATAAAGGAAAAAGCAACCGACTCGTTTTATATGCCATCAACCCCAGAATACAAAGAACCTGGAAAACCGCAACCGCAACATCAACCAATTAAACCAAAATGGAAAACTGACTGCTTGCAAACAAAAACAAAACCCGATCAAGCAACTGCTCTGTATGAAGAAAAACCTATCTTATCACATCTAGAAACAACGGAAGCAAACACAAAGGTTGAGGCTAGCAGCAGAAGTCTAAGGGAACTAGCAATAGATACGTGAGTATAAATTGAAATCATTGGTTTCTATAAAAAAGTCTACCAGCTATTTGATAGCTATCTAGATGCACTATTGAATTTGACAGAGCATTATGACTTATGGGATAAGAACACGCGAAGTGAACAGGGCACAAACGCTGAAGGCTTGTTTTCTGTTGAATTTCTTAATATTATTGTATCCATTATTTTTTGTTGACGACTTTATAATGCAAAACCTATAAATATTGAGGATACAGCTGAAAAATAACCCTTGATACATCAGCATATAAATTTAGTACAAGTAGAAAATTTCATATTTATCACTAATTAATTTATGTTTCATTTGCTCTTTGTTTGAAAACTTGCACCATTTAATAGTGTTTGAACATATTAGCTTGATTTGTTTTATTTTGTAGAGACTTGCTAACTTTCGAACCAACAGAAAAACTGAAAACACCAATTCATATACAGGTAATGGTCTTCTTATTATCCGTTTATCCCATTATTCATTACACCAGATCTATAGTATAACACTTTTAGTATTAACATTACATTAATAAAGATGCCATATAACTTTAAAATAAGCTTTAGGATGCAGCTGTGGTAAATGTGCCTAATTTAATAACGCACGTTGCAGATCAATAATTTAATAATCTAATAATTCAATAACGCACGTTGCAGATCAATGGACAGTGGAAAAAGGCAACCGACCAGTTTTACATGCCATCAACCCCAGAATACAAAGAACCTGGAAAACAGCAACGGCCAAATCAGCCAATTAAATCAAAATGGCAAACTGGTCGCTTGCAACCAAAAACCAAACCCGACCAAGCAACAGCTTTATATGAAGAGAAACCTATCTTATCACATCTAGAAACAACGGAAGCATACACAAATGTTGAGGCTAGCAGCAGCAGTCTTAGGGAACTAGCAGGAGATACGTGAGTATTAATTGAAATGATTGGTTTCTATAAGTATAACTATAAGTAATGTGATAGCTATCTAGAGGCACTATTGAATTTGACAGAGCATTATGACTTGATAAAATAAAATCACTTGAGGTTTTGAAAAGCATATATTTTATAAATAATGATAGTATATTTCAAATGTTCATTGTTTGAAAACTTGCACTATCTAATGGTGTGTGCATATTGGATTTATTTGGTTTATTTTGTAGAGACTTGCTAACTTTCGAACCAATAGAAAAACTGATAACGCCAAATCATATACAGGTAATAGTCTTCCTATTATGAGTTTATCCCATTATCCATTACACCAGATCTATAGTATAACACAATTAGTGTATTAATAAAGAAGCCATATAGCTTTAAAATAAGCTTTAGGATGCAGCTGTTGTACATGTGCAAAATGTAAATCCAATAACGCACGTTGCAGATCAATCGACATCGGAAAAAGGCAACAGACCAGTTGTATATGTCATCAACCCCAAAATACAAAGAACCTGGAGAACAGCAACCGCACAATCAGCCAATTAAACCAAAATGGCAAACTGACCGCTTGCAAACAAAAACAAAACCCGATCAAGCAACAGCTTTGCATGAAGAAAAACCTATCTTATCACCTCTAGAAACAACGGAAGCAAACACAAAGGTTGAGGCTAGCAGCAGCAGTCTTAGGGCAAAGGCAATAGATACGTGAGTAAAAAATTTAAATGATTAGTTTATAAGTTTATAAGTAATTTGATAGCTATCTTGATGTGCTTATTAATTTACTTAAAATCATATGTTATATGTTAATTGATTTCTAATTATTTCGTTATGTTTCTCTTAAAAAGTAAATTGGTATTGTAAAAATATTTAATTTTAAAAAGCATTTCAAACAAATAAAATCGAATTCAAGTCTAACCATTTTTAATAAAGTATTTTCAAAGAAATAAAATCACTTAAGGATTCGAGAAAAAAATGTATTTTATCAATAATGCTTATATATCAAATTTTCATCATTTTTAATCTTGAACCATTCAATGGCATGTGAGCATATTGGATTAATTGGTTTTATTTTGTAGAGGTTTGCCAACTTTTGAACCAAGGAAAACACCTGATGACGCCAAGTCTTATACAGGTTATGTTATTCCCATCATCCGTTTAACCCATTATATTTTACACAAGATCTATATCATAATATTTTCTGTATGAAAATTATATTTCTTAAGATACATTATAGCTTTTAAACAGCAACTATATATACTTTATTTACTTGATATGTTTTTTTCTAAAATGTATTGCAAAGTGGCACGTGATTATTGTTATCTTGCTGAACGTGCTTAGTTGTCATACCACTTCCGTATAATCGATATTAGAATATGAGTATTTGATTCAAGTTTAACAATCATGAATGTAAATCATTCAAGGCGCTGGGATTCAGCTATTCATTAAGATGCCACAAGGACAAACGCACTGTTTACAGCTATTACCAAGCGACTCAATCAAATATCTCAAGCAGAAACTTAAATGCAAATGCACTACACAATACTGTATTCGGCTTCAATATGGAGGCACATATAGCATGAAGGACACGTTCATGGCAAAAGATTATGGATTACAGAACATGTCAACAATTTTTGCACATTTTTACGAACTTCAAAATTCTCAAGGTGAGTTTATTTTTTATGCTAGCATCCCTTTCCATAAAAGTACTTCATTGAAATTCAATTTGAAAACATGCAACTATACATGTTACTTCCACTTAAGTTTTCATTTAACAGTCATCACGTTAGGCATTCTTTAGAATTGTATTTTGATCATTGTTTAAATACGTGAAACATGATGCTCCATTTTAATGGCAAAGTTAGAAAGTAATTTTCAAACAGTAAGGAACACGATTTAGAGTGCGTTGCGTATACCATATGTTATATATAAACTGTATTTTTTTTTGATTTACATCATTAATTATGTATAGAAAAATTAAAACAAATTGTTTGTTTGAAAAATCAGGTTTAACAGTTTGATTCAAATACCTAAGACAAAGTATAAAAGGACACAATTACGATAGTTGAATTTCCGGTTGCTTTCAATGTGTGAATATTCTGAAAGAAAAATATCAAAATTATAAAATTATGAACCCAAATCATTTTTTAATTATGTTTAATTAACGTTTGAGGGATATTAGATATTAAATCACTCAAATCTGAATAAGGTATAATTTTGGAAAACAAATCGCTGAGATTTATATGTCAAGCTAACCCTGTTTTTTTTTAGTTTAAGATTTGATTCGATGTTAAAAGAATATATTTTTATAATAACGATACATAGAAGAAGTATACACACTTTATGTTAAACAGTTAAGTGACATGGTTTTGCGGATAATTTAATTTTATGTCATGCATGTTTGGAATTATTCCACGTCTTTTAAAGCTTTGAAAGAAACTCGTTGATATCGTTATGTCAATCACCACCTGTTTCTTAGCTGAACATTTTATTCGATGTTTTTTTATATTTTATGTCTATCTGATAGTAATTTGAGTCTTTAATATACCTTTTCAAAACGTGTTTTTATCCAAAATAAAATATCCATTTTGATCTATGATCTATTACAATTTCAAAGAGCTAAATTTTATCCAGAAATATTATTTAAGTTTTTAGAAATTTGATAAAATGCATAATTGTCCAAAACATCCGGTTGTTCAAAAAAAGGCCAAACCAAAAAAAAACAAAAAAACTCTCTGTTTGATATATTTAGAAGATTTAACACAGAAATGCTATAATTTGAGTAGGCTTACATTGTTATTTTAAAATATCATAAACTATAAAGTCAGAACCATAGACATTCGTCTAAAGTGTCAAAAACAATTTTATACAAAAAACAATACGTGATACGTGGATGGCACGTGATGAAGAAACTTTATCATTCATGTATAGTTTTGAATCGCATTCATGTGCATTTCCGAAATTTACCATATTCGTACAAATACAGATAAACCGATAAACTTTGTTTTATTATTATTATTATTATTATTATCATTATTATTATTATTATTTGTTTGCTGTTGTGTAGAAAAAAGTGTTTATTTCTATAATTTTAATACATAGACGAAGTCTTCATATTTTATGTTAACCGTTTATTTCCATTTTTTACTAATCATATGATTTGCACTTCGTGCATAACATGGCAATGATTGTTTGCAGTGTGAAATTAATATCACTTTCTTTACATTGGATACAATTTATATACAGATTTATAAGCGATTTGTTTTGTTTTGCATGAAATTAGTGATAATATAATAACATCTGCCTTATCACAAAGTATTTTCTTTTGGCTGATAATTTCGAAAAATAATAAACCTTGAGGTACCACACAACAAATTAATATATAAGGTTTTATTCATTCAAATGAGATAAAGACAAATATACGTTTTGAATACGTTGCATTTTAAGAAGGATAAAACTGAATGCTTGAATTCCATTTTCTAATTTATCTGAGTTTTAAACAAAACATTGCATAATTAATTAATTAAAGGTAGTGGTAGATGATGGTAAGGTAATCTATTCATATCATATTCATAAGTAAGATAAGTATATCATATTTGAAACGAAGTCCATTTTCTTGGAAATATGGTTTTAACTTTTGAGTTGTGAGATTGGAAAAAGAATAATTTGGATTTATGTTATCATTTCAATGAAATTATTAATTCTAAAAAATGAAGTCTCATAGAAATGAATAATAATAGTAAGGATTTTTGTTTTCCTTTCAAAGACTGAACGAGCCATAAATGAATATATATTTGCAAAAAAAAAATAATTTGATATTGAAGCACATTGAATTCAAGATAAGGGTAACAGCAAAATACTTGATAATTTATTTTTCTTTTTAATGTCCCTTTCATATTTTGATTTGATCATCAAAAAATTGCTATCCTTTTCTTTCCCCATTAGATACCTTATATAGTTTACTTTTGTATCCCTTATTCCGGGAGCAGCAAAGAAATAATAACATGTTGTGAAGTCATAATTATTAAGTTATGTTGTGCACTCATTCTTTAGTACATAAATGGTCATTATATTTACTCCTATAAAGAAGGTTGATTCTCCCGAAAAAGTATAGAAACTTGCATAAAATCTGCTTTGATACAGCGCAGAGAAGTATAGCCAACAATTAATATCAATTGAACTTAACACGATTGGTAGAGCTCCACCTTATTGTTAATATTATTTCTAATATAAATATACATCATATATAAGAAGTGGCGTCTGTTAGACCTCGAACACGTACAAACGGAAACAGGACTGAGGAAAAAATTATCAAACCTTCTGTCGCGGAAACACGTCGAATGCAATTACACAAAAGTAATGATAAAGAAAATAAAACAGATTAAAAAAGAATAATTGAAAATCAATTTGGCCTTATTTAGTTGCTTTTGAAAAAATATGAAACAATGTTGTTGTTTGTGATGCAATCCAAGATACGATTGACAGAACAAAACCATAACA
>LQRL01123145.1:10057-21121 GCA_001703475.1 Hydroides elegans
CTCTTCTCGATAGGCTTTGGCGACATAGCTTTCAGGGGGGCGTCTTGTGACATGGCCAAACCATCTCAGCCGTTTTTGCTTTACCACTTCAGTGATTGTGTTTTTCATTTGAAGGGTTTTGCGGATGTGCTCGTTTCTCAGCCTTTCTCTGCGCGTCACCCCTAGGATGGCTCTTAGGCAGCGCATTTCGAACACCTCGAGTCTGTGCGTTTCGCTCGATCTGAGGGTCCATGTTTCGGATGCGTATGTGGCTATGGGCACTATAAGCGCATTGTATAGACGTATCTTTAGGGCATTGCATATTGACTTCTTTTTCCAAATGGCCTCTCTCAGTCGGCCAAATGCCGTCGACGCTAGTCCTATACGCCTCATTACATATTTAGCGATATTTGGTACTACGCTTCCCAGGAATACAAATTCTTCTACGTGCTCTTCTTCTTCCCCGTTGATGACTATTCGCTGGTCGCTCGGGGAGATAATTTTAAATTTGGCGCCGTTTATTTTCATACCCCATTTTTGGCATGCATTTTCGAGCTGTCAGGTTGAGAGGTGGAGTTTCTCGAAAATAGCTGATAGGAGGGTGGTACCGTCTGCGTATCTGATGTCTATTGATAAACTGTCATGGAGTTTGAGTGTGCTATCCAGGCTTTTCAGTTCTTTCATGACAAATTCTGGGAAAATATTGAATAGGGTGGGTGATAACAGGCATCCTTGTCTAAGGCCGATCTTCACTGCGAACCACTCAGTAAACTGTCCATCGATGACTACAGCGCACTCTGTCTCATTGTACAGGGACTCTATAATACGGACGATTTTGGGGTCTATACCGATGGCGATCATCATTTTCCACAGGGCCTTCCTCCATACCGTATCGAAGGCAGCCTCATATTATTAGATTATTCGAACAAATATTTTAATTTTGTTTAATTGGAACGATTCACTTAATAGTCAATAAACGTTTTGTAATTCCTAATGGTTCTTGCGAATAATGAGTTTTTTTATCTATACTGTAAACATCTAGAGAACTTATTCATAGAATAATTCATTACATGCGGTTACGAGTGCGTTTCGCAATATATATTTTTTTAATATACGATATATTGTGTATGTGGAAGATGATCTACTTATCTTTTATCCATACAAGCCCATTTCTTATTTTGAAGAATTATATAGTCAGTAGAATATTGTTCTTTAATGGATGGGTGGTAATTCTATATGTATCTATAAGGGACTTTTGGAAGTGAATACTTGAGTGCATATGTGGCATTATACTGTCAGCGAGCTGGTAAAACAAGGACAGCTTTTTGGGCAAACAGAAAAGTTTGATCATATGCATGTTTTATTCCATTTGGATACATATCGGGTACCTTGGACCTATGTTTAAAATTTGTTTTCATCAGACTTCAAAGAGAAAATACTACTTTTACATTACAATTCCTAGTTTTAACATGCCCGAATATCTGAAGTTAATGTGATTTACTAGATTTATACATTAAAACTAAGACAGCTGTCGTCACTAGTTGTTTTATCTCATCTGTCTAATGCCTCGTCAGGTGAACCCCAGGGTACTGTTTCGGTCCAATTTTAATTATTTCATTCCAAAAAGACATTTTCTGACTTTGTTACTCAAATATTTGTCTTCTTCAAGATATTTTTGTATATCTTGCAGGGTTGTATGATGTGTAAGAGACTGTAATGCATTAAAGCATGACATAAATATCCTTAGATATTTTTTTCTATATGAAGATTATGAAGTGCCACTTTATGTTAACTTTATAGATTTGAAAGCCGCCTTCGACACCATATGAAGGAAAGCACTATGGAAAAAGCTTCTAGCCGTGGGCGTTGACTCCAAGATAGTCCGAAAAGGGGAACAACTATATAACAATACGGAATGCGCCGTTGAGATAAATGACCAGCTAACTGAGTGGTTTGAAGTTCACGTGGGTCTTGGACAAGACTGCCTCATGTCCCTCACACTGTTCAACATATTTCTAGAATTCATTATGAAAAAAGTGAGTGAACTTGATTGAACACTAGCCCTAACAGAAACCTTTTCCACCGATATAAGGTATGCAGACGATACCATCCTACTGTCAGCCATTTTTGAAAAGCTGAAAGGAAGTACCAAACAGCTAGACGCAGCGGGTAAGAAATGGGGCATGAAGATAAATGGCGCGAAATGTAAGATCATATTCAAAGTGACCAAGCCGTAGTACTAGACGGCAGTGAATTTGAGCATGTCAAAGAGTTTGTGTTTCTCGGAAGCGTAGTCCTTATTTCCTCCGACAACGTGAGAAGACGGATATCGCTAGCCTCAGATGCATTCGGTAGACTGAAGATCCCAATCTGGCAAAAACGTGATATAAGCTAGCCCCTGAAAGTGAGACTATACAAAGCGCACATCCTTCCAATTGCAACGTACTCCGCCGAGACATGGACCATAAAGTCCGAAGATAGCAGAAAATTGGAGACTCTCAGAAATGCGATGTCTGTCAGCCATCTCCGGTTTGAAGCTGCGCGACCGAGTCAGAAACGAAGCAGTAATAACGGCCTTGTAAATGAACACAACAATAACAGACACAATCAAAACCAAAAGGCTAAAGTGGTTTGGGCACGTGGCCCGAAGACCTATAGACAGCTACGTGGCCCGTGCGTACCACCTCGACTTCCCAAACCCAAGGCCACGAGGCACCCAAATCCGAGAGAACACTGGCCTTCCCCTGGCGACCTCGAATTCCCAAACCCAATACCACGAGGCACCCAAATCCGAGCGGAAACTGGCCTTCCCCTGGCGACAGCAGAACGCAGAGCGTCCGAAAAGCTAGACTGGCGCAGAGAAGTTGCGGAGAGAGTGAGGTTCGGGAGAGGAATACGCCCATAAGTCAAGTAAGTCAAGTTATAAAGTTTCTAATCACCAAAATGTAGTATTATCAAGTTTTCATAAAACAAAGTTATGTTTATTTCAAATACATGATTGAAGGGCATTATGAAGAATTGCTCGTCAAAAATAAAATAAAGAATCTCAGTGCTTACATCACAAGTGGTCTGTGCCAAAATTATTATTTTTATAAAATTTCTATTCGCAATACATTTTATGCTTTACGAAATATCAAATGTTAATCACAATTGCCAAACACATCTTTCTATTATTTAAACCATAAATGTTTTATATAAAACTGCTATAAAAATGATTACGCACTCAATATCTCCTCATTTAGCACAATCTGCCGTTAAATAGTAATTTTGAAAACCTCGACCAATATGATAAATACATAGTGAGATAAAGTCATTTTATGTTGGAGACACATATGGGAGGAAGGGTTTAAGAAAACAAGTTGAAAACTTTGTTGGTTTTTAGGAAGGGGAGCCATCCACATAAAACAACGGATGGTAAGTTTAGTGAAAATAAATGTTGCGGTGGAGCAGTTATTCATATTGCCTTACCCAGTACCTCACTAAGTATAGAATGACTCACCTTATAACTTTTTATGCTTGATAAAAAACAATAAATCACCCAACACATACTGTATATAGATTATAATGATAAAAATGCGTTCTAAATTAAAAAAAAAATCAATCTGTCTTGAGAATGAATCATTTTGCACTTACATGACCAATGAAATGACCAAGACTTAACTGAAACACATCTTTTCGCATAAAACAAGCGAAAGTAGATTATCCAAGCCTCAAACAAGGGTTATAAATCAATATTGTATATATATACTGCTCAAAACAATTAAAGGATCAGATGTTAGGGTGTGGCTGGTCTGTGAAAAACGGTATATTTTTTTGAAAAACAATTTCAAAAATACAGACAGATATATTTGCTAATATGCGATGCAAAAAAAACTTAATATTGAATCGCTTCCCAGCTTTTATTGTCTAACAAACACGATACCCCCAAAATCAAAATGATAAATCCGATCAAAGCAAATTCACAATGTGAATTAAAACAACAACAGCTCAGTTAAAATGTTCTAAATGATACCTTATTAACTGGTATGGTCACATCCAGCCTCTAAATACCCTAGGCCATGCTGAGTATCAACCTACGAACACTTAGCTGAGGCATAACCTATCATACCTCCATGAGTGCCTGAAGTATCTCCGGTAGTGTCTGTGGAGGTTGTTCGCGCTTTCTGATGCGTCTTTCCGTAAAATCGCAACCGTGTTTGATGATATTCAAACCTTTGCCACCCTCTGGCCAGCTCATTACCTCGATTCCGACCTCCTTGGTATGCCCTTGCACCACGCGAGCAACATGGGGACATGCATTTTCATGCATTAAAACAAATTAATCACCAAAGGCACCATCAGAAGGTCTAACAATCGGTCTGACAATGTAGTCCAGTTATCTTATTGCATTTAATGACCCTCCATTAATGCCATGTAGCTCGGTACGACCATCGAAGCAAAAACCCTCCTTTACCATGGATGACCCTCAGATGTATTGGTCACATTGAATGTTGTTACCGTCATTGAAGCGCTCTCCCTGGTGTCTCCACACTCGAACACGTCGATCACATGTCGAAATGTGGAACCTGCTCTGGGCCATGAACAGTACTGTGTGCCATTGGCGTACATGCTACCCTACATGGTCAAAGGCATATGCCATGCGGGCGCTGTGGTGTGACTGAGTAACAATAGGGGGAAAGCTGACATTCTTGCTCCCAAATTGTCCTCGCCTAGTTGATTCCGTGTCGTTTGGTCGGAAAATTGCACACCGGTACCCCGTCGAAAGTCCGTTTCGATCGGTCGCGCAGTAGCGACGCGGCTGCGAAGTGTATTTAAACTAATACAGCGGACTATATGAGGCATCGTCATGCGATGAACGCCTTGTCCGGATCTTCGCGCATATCTAACAGTCTCCCAGAAACGTGTCCAAATGCGCAAAACGACAATTTGAGAAATATCGAAACGTTTAGATACGTGGCGCTGAGACTTCCCCTTCTCCGATATTTTTCAAATTCTTGCAGTATAAGGTTCACTAAAATTTCTTAGAACTGCATAATTTTGTTCTTTCAAATACACAAAAACCGTAACTCTAATAAAAAATGGCATAATGACAGAATACTCCACAAAACAAAAGCATAATAAAACACGGTTGATATAAAAAGTCATTCTTGAAAATGGGGTGCCGTGATCTATTGAATGCTTAACACCTTGCATATTGCTCTTTAGAACTTTTATCCAAATCAATTTATTTAAGTATAAAAAAGGAAGAATATATACCAAAAATGGAGACAAAATCCCGTCCAGGGAGGCCGTACCCACCAATCCATTTCCCGATCCTTTAATTGTTTTGAGCAGTATATATACATAGTTTGATCTTATTCGATAATATTTGTTATAAGTAATTTGTCAATTAATTTGCATGTCAATTAAAATTATGAAATATTTGTACCTGATAAAAACGTATTTGTGGTTTATCTTTAACGCTTAGATGATTTTTTTTTCAACAAAATATACAAGCACGAAAATACATATGTACAATTTTATTGCATAAATTTAACAAAATGTAATATCCTGGCGTTTAAACTACAACAAACATAAACATTATTAATAAATGATAGCATAAGAAATATTTTTAATATATACACTGTATTTATTATATTTTTGAATGAAACTCAAGAATATAAGAACGAAATGTTAGAACAAATCACTTCAGCAATGATTCCTAATCATCCATCTATATTTATTTTTGAGATATTGAGAAAAAACATCAATAGATGATCACTTTGCTACGGTGATCTTTTTTTAATCCTTCGCGAAAACTAGCGTTTATTTACAAATATATATCCGCACACAAGTCTTACCGAAAATCTGATATGGAGAATCAATGTCAATACCGGGATGCAATCTAATATTATGTCCAATTCATATAGTATGATAGCCTCTTTCTTTACTTTAGCCACTTAAACCAATAGACTAACCCCGTATTCTTTTGGAAGTCCCTGTACCCGGAGACGGATACGGTTACAGTCAACAACCCAAAAGAACAGTGTCCCCGAACATGGTTACATGTCACCAGGTTCGGGGTTACTGTTGAATTGGGATGGTAACCGTATGTGTCCCCGGGGACAGAGAGTTTCTAAAAGAATACAGGGTTAATGCCTTAAAATTGGTTCTTTTCGTAATTGTATGCACTCAGCACATTTCTGGAATACAAATTTAGAATAATTGTTAGTCAATTCTTGAGTAAATGCAACTAGAATAAGCTGTGAAATTTGTGGATAATTACGACATCTAATCGTCCGAAGTTACAAAAACATCCGATTATAAGTTAGCGGTGTTAATAAATCGTAAACTGTTAAATTCGGGTTACGTTTGTCAAATTTTATCATTAGAAATATTTGGAAATTTCAAAGGAAATATGCCCATTTAGACCGGTTCTTGGTCTTTGTCATGTATTGTTGGAGCACCCGAATTTTATTGTCAATCAAAAGCGTCGTTAGATAAATGTTTCATTAACTTAATCAAATGCGCCATATGAATCGTAATATGATATGCTTTACATATGTGGCAATGTTAAGGCTCTATACATGAGTAACCAGGTAGTCTCATTGATTTACTACTAACTACATCTCTGCCTTGAATCTCTGTCTTTCTTAATCGACCATTTCGATGACATTGTCGTAGTTGCCGAGGGAAGCAATGCTCGGAGGAATGGACCCATTGTAGTCGTAACCGTAGATGTCCTGGGTCTTGGGTTTGTACTGACGCGTCAGTTGAGCGCAAATGACGGGGAAGTCGGGTCGGAAATCGGGCTCAGCTGCCCAGCAAGGAGTCATTACCTCATCGTACCTATTAGATACATATATAAATAATAGGCATATGACCCTAAAGTTATATTAGATTGGAAAATAAACTAATTGTGCCTAGGACATATTGGGCGGATGCTTAATGGTCTAAATTCTCGATCCTGTTACCCAGAGCCTCCCATGTATACCAACTAAGGACAGTTGGAGGTACTGTGTTACATGATTAAATTATCTAGCCGTTCAAGGTTTATATTTTAGTTTTAAGTTTAACGGGCATGATCGAGTTAACGTTTCATTCAGCCTTCTATATAATTTGAAATAAAATAACAAATAATAATAATACGGATTAATGAAAAAGAAATAATTTTCTCACATGAACCTGTCGCAGTCCTGAGGCATTTCCAGTCGCCCTCCCTCTGCAACGAACGTCTTCACTTCCTTCATGCTGAGGTCCTTGTATGGAGTTTCACCTGATTAAACATCAAATATAAGTATTATACATACATATTTATGCTGTTATGTTTTAAAATATAGTGCTTTATTCTTTTGGACAAATAAAATGCATTCTCAGATTATGAATTGACATTCGTTTCGCTATAGTTGAGTGGTATATTGTCCACTGCTAGGTAAATCATGATGATAATTATAAGATTCAGGCAATAATATAAGAATGATATGATGTATTGAAAATATGAACTCTTATGAAAAATATTCACTGATTATTCTTGTATTTTAGGAAATTTATTGTTTCCGTTCAAATCCGTGGGTTGTTTTGAAATTATTAAAAAAACCTTTGCTGAATATTTCCCACACGACGACGCCATAGGACCAGACATCCGTTTTCTTATTGTAGAGTCGTTTTTGTCCTTTCGCTTTGTTTAGCTGTTCTGGGGCCATCCACTTTATGGGAACCTTGTGCTGAGGAGGTAGTAAAAATTGTGAGAGATTAAATCGTAATAATGTAATGAACAACATTAATATAGATGATTTTATTAACAGCTTATCATATAAATGTGAATGAAAATGTGGCTTATCGATAATAACCTCAATGCAACGTTGTTTATTTCAATAACTATATGAAAATCAAAAGATGCTCCATTTAAAATGATTTTTTTTTCTCAGTCAGCCAAAATGTAATAAAATATGCTTATCAATATCACACATTTTTTTCTCAAATTTTATGAAATCAAATTTTGCTTTCAAAATGAAAAAAAACCAACATAAATACCTCTTTATCGGTATCGCGCTCCTCCTTGAGGGGACCGAAGCCACTCAGCTTGGCGATGATCTTATCTGAACCAGGATCCGAATGCAGCAGGATGTTACGTGCTCCCAGGCGTCGGTGCGGAATCTGGTAACAAAACGTTGCATATTGTTAATGAATCATTTTTATGGTAATAGTATAATAACAAAGATGCATCCAATAATGATGTTTACTATAGACATTGAAAAATAATGATTCAGATCCATATTTGTGTCCATATTTTCTAAAGATACACATTACGATGTTGTTCATCTTTGACACTTACATTAAATTTATCGGCTTAATGGAAATATTTCATACAGTCTAATTTAATATATAGATTTTTTAATCTTCAGAATTAATATTTTCCTTTTTTCTCCAACGTATTGGTTGCTAAGCATCCTTCTAGGATAATTCAGGATTTAAGTGCGCCAAAATAACAGATATTCAATTGTTTTCTTAAAATGTTAATGAGAACCAAAATCCTCACTCACCCCCTTATCATGCAGGAAATACATTGCATTGGCGATCTGAATGGTGAACAGCACCATGTTCTCCTCGATGTCTCCCGTCACTTTTCTGATATTTCGTAGCCATTCCAACCTATGGAAAACATTTCGGGAAGCATTAGAGTATAGATAGAGTCTATAATCAAAATAAGAAAACATATCACTTTATGGTGAGCATTGATAACGAATAAAAATTCTATCTATTAATTTGATATCTTACCCATAGTGAGTTAAACCATATTGAAGTAAAGCAACGATTGATCTTATTGCTATAACGGGCAACTATAATGTTGACGACTTAATATCCCAACCTGTAAGAATGGTTCGTACTACGTCTCAAGGATTACGCCAAAGAAACGTCGTTGGCATGTCCGACTTCATCGCTCCGTATAAACGACGTAGTAACTACCTTCGTGTTGAAAGCAAAACACTCATATATACCAATATGAGTCCTTTGGTCGATGTTCTCTTTACGATTATCATATATCTTAAATATACATTTAACTCACAGCGTGCCCATGTTGCAGTATTCGAGCACCATCATGGGACCTTCGGGAGGCTCGACCAGACCAAGCAGTGCAACCACGAGGTCGTGCCTTGGAAGGGCTTTCGCGTGGAAGTTCGCTTTCGACTGAAGGAAAGTCACGTCGTCATGGCTGGCTTTAGCTGTTGTATGGATGACAATTACAATGATTTTTTTACAACTTCCACTGAAAACTGAAAATGTCTCGTTGAATAGATTGTTCTAAATAGGTACTTTTCCTTCTTTCTATTTTTCTTTTCTTCGCTCCGGCGAGAAGAAGCAGAATCAGAAGACAAAAAACTATATTGTATTAATTCGGACATTTTGAATTAACTCAATCACATAACCTACAACCAGTCGAGTTGTTGAATATAGTACGGATTACGTATAACTACATCAACTAGAATCACTACCTTTATTCCTTTTCAGTACGACCTCCTTCGTCTCGACCCCATCACTCCACTCGCCCATGTATATATCCGCAAAGCGACCTTTGGCGCCCCTGAGCAGGTGCATGACCTTGACTGTGACGTCATCACTGGGCTGCCACCTGGCGGATGTGGGCGTGTCAAGGTCGGAGTCGTAGTCGTAAACGTCGTCGCCCTCCGCCACGTGTGAGACCACTAAAGGCTAAGAAGGAGGCACAGGGATGGTAGAATATGGAAACGTATAAGATAAAACGGTTGAAATGGTTGATGGCTATATTGTTTGTTTTAGTGTTTGATATAAGGTTAATGAAAGAACAAATGTAAATCCGGACAAATTACAAGTCAACATTTTTGGTGGGGATTAAATAGACTACGTGAATTATTTAGAAGTTATCTTAAAAGACAGATATAATTGTGCAAGAATGGCTTGATTATATCAAAATTAAAACAACATATCAGGTTAAAAGTTAGAATTAATTGACTGAATCTCCTCTAAACAGTTGTCCATATATATATAATATTCAGAAGACCACTTTTAATGTACCGTATAAAAAGATGTGAATGCTGCCCCACCACGAGGGATGTCGTATCGCACGGTGGTTCCATCACTTAAGTCAGTGGCCCGGCTGAAGCGTTGGCTCAGCCCGTTTCTAATCGTCGCCGCCTGTTGACATATACTATGTATTAACCCTCAAAACAGTTTATTTTAATATTTAGAGTAATTTCTTTTTTTCCCTTATGCCTATGGATAAAAGAAGATCATATGATAGACTTTGTCCTAGAGGTTGTATTTTAATATACTTAACAGTATCGGAGACATTTATTGAATTCTTGCATTAACAAAATCGTTCCATATCAATACACACTTATCTTGCTAATGCAAGAAATTCATGCAACTAAAAGGTTTACTGAGGAATTGTTCCGACGCCTAGATCGGGAGAATATATATAGAAACAATACTAGTTTAATATTTGGTGTGAATAACTTAGCTCTGAATATGATATTCTTAATTGTTAAAAATATATACTATATGTTAGAACATTTAAATTAGCATTTTCATCAAAACATGTAATGCAACAAATTTACGACCGCATTATTGTAGATAAAAGAGTCCTAAGTCAATACAAGTTTAACATAAAATGGGTTAAGTTTAACAACCTTGTTAACGAAGCAATAGCTTATCATACTGAATGTTGTTAATTATATAATAGTATGTCCCTTGGTTGTACAATGTACTGTTGTCTCTGTAAAATTTTGTCCTCAGTAATTGTAAAATGCGTCTTTCTATGTTCTGTATTGTTTGATGTTCATGTATTTGTGTATTTCAATAATTATGCATCATTGTACATGTGTCCACTGTTGTGTAATATCAAATATTAAAAAAAAAGTAATAAAAAAAAAACAACGTGTAAGATAGCCAAAGTATGCCTTACCTATTCACACAGTATTTCTGACAAAATAGACAAATATATAGCCTAGAGTCTACTCTTATTATTCAACGAACCCTTTCTCGAAGGACCAATGGCACCGGGTGCTGTTTTCTCTTGAGACGAATGAACATGATGAGTAACAGAATCAACAAGACAACGAAGATAAG